>CACVKI010138521.1:0-11009 GCA_902732785.1 Trichogramma evanescens | reverse complement strand
TATGTAATTTAGTCATAAGAAACTAGGTTATTTTGTTTGGTAAAAAAGTTACTTATCTGATAAAGTTTTGGGAAAATCCAGCTGCAATGCTGCTCTGCTGCTACTGCGGCTGCTGCGGCTGCTGCTTCACTTTCTTCACAACAATCACTTGCTACGGTCGATGCTACATGCGTTGCCACCTTTTCTCTGTCTGTCTCTCTCACTCTAAACCGTAACCGCCGTTAACATAACCGTAGCGCCGTAAACATTACTTCGTACTTATGCAAGTAAAGTATTTAATTCATACAAATTCTTTAAAATTATTCAAAGTATTCATACACAATATCAAAAAATGTTATGGAATTGAAAAAAATACAATAAAAACAAAAATCATATGAAAAATCATATGATTTTTTGGCATGATTAATCATATGATTTTGTATATGATTTATCATATGATTTTTCCCATGATTTTTTTCAGTAGGGAGATTTCTAGAGCTTGAACTATTTTCAGAGTGAAAAGTCGAAAGTTTAAAAAAAAGCGACCTTTAAAATAGTATATCATCCCACGTGTGGGGATATGCTTTTTCTACACAACGAGCTTTGATGTAAAGCTTATTCGCACAAGTTTCATACAATACTTTATAGCACAAAATAAAAAAGAGAATAGCGAATCCACCGTAATTTTTGAGACATCTGCTGTCGAAGAAAACATGGTTTCGAGTAAAGTGCATTTAAAGTTTAAACTGTCATGGAGAGTTGCGCAAATACTTTCAATCCTAGCTTTGAATGACTTAAAATTTGAATTAACACACTAGATTTGAGGAAGAGATTTTTGAAAGTATAAGTTATTCGAAAAGCATAAAAATTCATGTCTCATGAACAGCTTCCTTTAAGTCATTATAAAAATAGTATGTTTCGATCTTTATCTAAAAATCGTTTAATATTTCTTGGAAACTGTTCACCAAGACGATAAAATGCAAATAGTACTTTCAACATAATAGCTTTTTAATTGATCATCGATTCATTTTTGGACGAATACCGATTTTTCTAGTTTAGATCAGTCGACTTATGAACTCAGCATTGTTCGGACATAAACTTGACTACAATTTTTTCATTTGTAAGTTTTTACAATAGAAGCATTTTGAAAAATTTGTTGTCTATAATTTTTAGTATTTTGTTTTGTTCCTAAATAAGAAACTTGAATGAACAGTATAGGTGATTCAGCTCGGTGATAGGTGTAAAAACTAAGTAAACATCGTATAATTATTACGTATATCTTTTTGACAAAATATTTACAAGACACTAGCAGACATAATTATGAATAAAAACTGGATAATAATTATATATTAATCGACGCGCGCGTCTGTAAGTAATAATTTTCTAATGTACGTCGCTATGTGATATTTTTCGAGTATCATCATGTATAATATATTAAATATTAGTGAATATTGAAGTAAGTAGTAAAAATCGATTCCTTAACTCTTATCATAATTAGGTTTCATGCAAGCACTGAGTCCAATTAGTAATTATAGCATGCAAACGACAAATGATCAAACGTTGGTTCTCTGTTTTATAAAATATTTTTTTCATGAAAAAATACCATGATTAATTATTTAATAAGGTTAAGATTTATTTTAATATTTTTCTAATGTCACATTAATCGAACTTATAAATGCTCATTTATGGTTGTTCGATTAATTTAATTTCATCGTTCAGTATTAAATCACTTTGAAACTGCTATCAAGTCAAAAATAAGCTTCCGATGAAGCCCAAATTCCAAAAAAAAATTTTTTGTCGGAGCACAAAAGGCAAATGTTGATTTATCAATAGATAATAAGCAGAGCTACTGTACATAATACGAAAGCAAGTGATTAAAAGTTTTCAGCTGCGGAATCATTCACATGTTATTTTTCAATATTAGATAAAAACGAATTTGTAATTATATACTAGTTTTCTGATACATTGCGAAACATCATTCAGTAGAACGAGTTTCTATTCAAAATCCGATTAATTAAATATCGCTGTAAAATTCAAGCCCTCGTGAGTAAATATTCCTGTTTCTCAAGATAAGTTCTGTGTGTATACAAAGCTGTATTATTTTTCATAAAAGCGACTATTTATAAAGTAATCTCTCGATAGAATTGATTTTCATTTGTGACTCGGCATTTATGGTGTTCATACTCAGATAAGTTTTTGTGCTAATAACATTTTATTGTTCAAGTGAAACGTTAAAGAACTGTTAGAAAAGGAGACAATTGAAAAATTAATAGTTTGAATGTTCATTTGTAGTGAATAAAATTATTTTGAGGAAAAACAAGAAAAATGGAGTCAGAAAAAAGATCGAACCTCAGCAGGGTTCAATTGTACCCGCAGTACCTTACCGGCTTGGGTAGTAAGTTAAAACGATAATCTATCACGTTTCATTCAATTTTATACTGTGTTCATTTAATTTTTTATCTTTTCGATCTTCAGTTTCCTTAATTATGCTTGAATTGGGCATAATGGTAGGATGGTCATCGCCTTACCTTGAGCGCTTAACTGGTATCAATGCTGAACCCTTTTATTTGACCGACGAACAAAAATCATGGGTAGCATCTTTATTAAATGCAGGCCGCTTTCTCGGAGCTTTAAGTGGAGCAATACTCATTAACTTTTTGGGCAGCAAAAATTGCCTCACGATGTCAATTTTACCAACTGCCGGATGTTGGATACTGACAATTTTCGCTGATTCTTACATCTGGTTGTACGCAGCAAGGGCAATCGGTGGATATGGTTTAGGATTAACTTATAGCTGTATGGCTCTGTACGTTGGAGAAGTGGCTTTGCCAGAAATCAGAGGTGGTTTGATTTCTATCGCTATGTCTGGCGGTAGTTCGATCGGTGCTGTGGTAAGTGCTTTTTATCCAATTTCATAAATTTTTTTTGGCAACTTGTTGATTAACAATTATTCATGTCGTTTGAATAAAATTATATGTTTCAAAATAATTTGACGGAAAGTGAAATTTATAATATTTACAATAATCAGTTCTTTTAATAATTAAAATTTGTAATAAATTTATTTCCGGTGGATAAGTGAATAATATGGCTCAAAAGTTAATATTTTCATGAATCTTTTTATTTTTTACCAAATAGATAAGCAGCGTTTGTGGGAGATACTATCCAATGCATTTAACTGCGGCATGCTTTCTTATCCCATGCGCTATCGCGATTGTGTTGCTTGCTTGGTTGCCTGACTCGCCATTTGCATTGGCTAAAAAAGGTAAAGATGAAGAAGCCGAAGCAGCGATTGCTTGGTATCAGCCAGATCAAGACTCTACCCGAGAAGTGACCATTGTGAAAAATCTAGTGGCCAATGATAAATCTCTGACATTCAGAGAAAAAATAGAAAAATTAAAATCTCCAGCTGTGAAGCAAGCCTTGATTCATATCTTTGCTTTATTTACTTTTATGCAATTGGCTGGTCTCAACACCATCATCTTTTTCATGCAAGAAATTTTAAGAAAAAGCGGAATATCCGACCCTGCCAGTATGGTGATCTATGTAAATATTACGAGCTTTTTCACGGGAATAGCATCGTGTTTCTTAATAGATCGATTTGGAAGACGATTTTTGTTAATTTTGTCAAGTTGTGGAGTCGCGATGGCCATGGCTTGTCTAACTACCAACTCATATCTCATAGAGAATAATTATAACGTGAATAATAATCTGCAATGGCTTCCTGTGATTTCAATATTTTTGTACATCAACGCTTTTTTCGTCGGCCTTATGTGTGTACCGAGTACAGTTTTGAGTGAAATTTTCCCTTCGGATGTCAAAAGCATAGCAGGATGTTTTGCCAGCTTGGTTGGAGCATTTTGGTCTTTTATGGCAACGAAATCGTTCACACCGTTGATGGACATTATCGGGCCAGTTTATGTTTATGGCGCTCATGGTATATGTGCATTGCTGATTATTCCATACGTTTTAATATTTTTACCAGAGACCAAAACCAAAAGCCTCAAAGAAATTCAAGATCAGCTGACGGGAGATTATTAATTGATTCTTTCCGAAGTGTAGTTCAGTTTGTAGATAGTTATTAGTGTAATAAAGTCAACTAAAAAATGCGAATTTTTAAACATGACATGATCTTTGAATCGTTCAAGGTTTTCTTATAAATCTCAAAATAGTAACTTAAAAAAAATAGATTTAAGTAATTCCACAGCTAGGAAAAATTTTATTTTATGTATCTATAATAAATTTTGCAAGATAGATGATTGTAAATATAAGTGATGTTATATTTTTTACTCAATTTAATACATATATATAGGTTCTATAGGTGAGTTCGAATTATGTAATAGAAAAAAATTATAATTATGTGAATAGTACTTGAAACTTGACTTTACATGAAATAAAGTAAATGAACATTTATATCAATAGACTATTTATTTTAACTGCAATCATTTCATCAAGAATCTTTATAGTTTTTTTCATAGTCGAGTACATTTTTTTTACAGTTTAGTTCCTATGCTAAGCAGTAGCCTAGTGTTTGTTTATAAGAAATTACAATATGACTGAAAAAATTTTAAATATATACAGATATTGATAATTGTTTTAAAAACGATTTTGCTAGATAAACACACGTATGTGGCATTCAGTTCAATTATGAATTTCGTAATAAGTTTGAAATAATTAAATTTGTGTAGAGGAACTACTGGTATGAAACACATGCCTATTGTATGGAGCCTTAATTCTTATCTCGAGATTATCATTACAATTTCCCACGTGCGCGGTAAGCACTACACAGTACCAATGGTGATTTCACGCCCGCTCCTCGTGACATATTACACGAAAATTGGCAGTGACATACGAGGAGGCATTTCAGCTTTATCTATCAAAGAAAGCTATAGCGAACGAAGCTTTGATCTTATGCTTTTTCGGACATTTGTGTGTACTATACTCACGTGAAATTGGAAACTCCGTATTCAATTTTTCTACCTCAGTATTGATCGACAGATTAAAGTCTTGATTACACGAAATTCAAGATATGATTACCTTGAAAATTATTTTCTATAGCAATATATCAAGTGAATCTAAAATTTTTCATACAAACAATTAGAACTTTAACAACTCGATTATATTTACAAACATTCCATGTACGCGTTTGATTATATTTGAGTAGAACATTATCAGAGTCTTGTTGCTTTGGTAACCGTAAATAGCTGTAAAACTATGTGTACCTGCAGTAGGTATGTGTATACACGAACATTGCAGCGATATGAAGCCTACCAAAATTTTATTGATGGAATTATTAGAGTCTATGTTTATGACCAAAGTGGTTATTTACTTTTATTTTTCACAAATACTCTATACATGAAAGTAATCAAAATATAGTAAATGACAAAAAATTTTTTTTTGAGTTCCAACTGAAATAATTAGCAATGAAATTTTTAAATTTGATTCACTGTAAATGTTTATAGTGTTAATTTTTCAATTATTAATCTAATTCGATTAATTTATCTTTATTATTCGTAGATCGTATTTTTGGAGAGTGCGTTTATGAGGGCATATAAAATATTTATTGTTGAAAATGCCCCGAAAGAAACCATATGCGCTTTTACGAATGACACGTACGTATAAATATACTCGTTGAATAAATGTGGCATTGACACTTTTTTCGTTGCATGCTTCATTGCGTAAACTTAAACAAGAAAAATACCATGAGCTAAAATCGATACTGCACTTTTCAGTATTGTCAATATTGTATATGGAAATACATGAATTTTTTCCAATCGATAAAGTAAATTTTTTAAATTATGCATTCTAAATGTATTTTTCGGGAACATTGTAATAAAATACCTATTTGCCTAACATGTACACATTGGGAATCTGAAATCTACAAATTGAAAATAGTTCTTATGTTAATATTTGGAGTTCTGTTAAGTAGAATTCTACAAAAGTGGTGGTGCAAAAAAAGACGTTTTTTGAAATATCTCGGAAGGATTCCAGGACCACTTTCAATGCCACTGGTAGGCAATCTCATACAATTGAGTTCTGATCATGCAGGTATAGAGTTTGTCTTTTTATTCAAATTGTCACCTTAAATATATCTTGATCTGTGCACTATCGGTTTTTGAATACAGTTATATTCAAAAATGTACAAAATAAATTCAATAGCAAACATAATATTACTTATAGATACCTTATAGATTACTCTGCATCAGTATTCTATAGTATAGTTCTATAGTAGTATTCTATAGTAGCAAATTTGAATGCCTTTTTTTGTGCCTGAAAAATATTTGAAAGTTATTTTTTGGTTTTGATTAAATTATTATCTATACATTGATTTCATTAGTAAGTAAAACCAAAGAAGATAGTTGGTAAAACTAAGAATTCCAAAAAATAAATAAATCCCACCTAAATTTTCAAAAAAACATGTTTCCGCCCGGGATCGAACCGGGGACCTTCCGCGTGTTAGGCGGATGTGATAACCACTACACCACGGAAACACTATGTAAAAGAGAAAGGTGGCAAAAAATAGTTATTTAAAATAAGCAAAGTGTATTGCTTTTTGACAAAAAATTATAATTACGAGGAAGTTAAAACTGGGAAAGAAATTTTAAATTCGTTTTCGAAAAAACATTTTCAGAAAATATTCTTAGTTAATTTCAAGTTCGAGTTTCAGTTACTTCCCAACACATTAGCAAATTTAAACATATTTTGTAAAAATAATTCTGATAATTCGTTTCTTTTACTCATAGGGCTATTTAAATCAGCAATTTGTAATACATGTACATTTAAAAACTAAAGAAAAATAGGTGCTTATTTACGAAATATTATGTAACCATTATTTGAGACTGTTATACATTATTATACGTAATGAAATAGAAGGCGCCACCTGACAGATTCGGTGATAAGCCACAGAGCGCCAAAGAATATTCAACCCGTTGAAGATATATCTTATCTATCGTAGTTTAAACAGAAACATGAACTTTGAATATTTTTTTTTCATTTTTTAACAGCGAAATGAGCAAAATAGTACGTAAATTGGTTATGATAAAGGAAAAATATAAAAATTAACACGAACAGAGAAGATAATGAAAACTTTTGAAAATATAATTTTAACGTCTTTAAATATGATTTGAATTTTTCAGAGCTTTTTACTCGATTGATGGGTATGAGATTAATGTGGGGAAGCCGAGAAGGTATTAATAAAGCCTGGGTTGGACAAATGCCTTATGTATTCCTCAGTAAAGCATCTACAGTGGAATTGATTTTGGGAACAACTCGTCACATTGACAAAAGTTCAGATTATCAATACCTTCGACCTTGGCTTGGAACTGGTCTATTAACAAGTTCTGGTAAAAAACTTACACGAATGAAAATTATTTTGAGATCATATCTTCAGTTTTTACCATGTTGTACTTAAGCAAAAACAGTACATGCAGAAAATAATATTGAAGTGAGATCGTTTTAGGCATAAGAGTGTTTTAAACTCAATTAGATTTATCAGATTGCTGCAATGAATTTTTTCAGGACCAAAATGGCATTCACGAAGAAAAATTTTGACACCAACGTTCCATTTCAATATTCTAGATGATTTCGTGCAAGTATTTGGTGAACAGACGGAAATATTAGTGAAAAAGTTAGTTTCAAGGATAGATGAACCGTCTTTCAATTTATTTCCTCTCATTACCCTGTGTACTTTGGATATAATTTGTGGTGAGATAAATTTCAAAAACTTAATTTCTCACCATTAATTTTTTTTCCTTTTTTGTAGAAACAGCAATGGGAAGACGAATTTCCGCACAGAATCGTTCGAATAGTGAATATGTAAAAGCCATTTTAGAGTAAGTTGATGAACATAATGAATTGATTTATTTAAATGCATACACCAACCACATGTATAATTTATATTGATATTAATTAATACAAAAATTTAATTTTTTGACAATAGGATGGGTTACATCATCCAGACCAGACAAACAAGTTATCTTCATTCTATAAATTTTTTTTTCAGAATGTCTCCTCTTTACAAAAAACAAAAAAAATGCCTAGAAATTTTGCATAATTTTTCTAAAAAGGTACGATTGCCATTTATTTCAACATTAATTTTGAAATTAATGATTTTGAATTTGTTAAGTAGGTTATTGCAGAAAGACGCGCAGAAATAATGGGAAATCGAACGGAAAGTACGAGTTAAAGTTCTGATAAGAAGTTCTATAATAATTTTTTTGTTTTCTTTCTTTTTTTCAGTTAAAAAAAGGCTTGCCTTCTTGGATTTATTAATAATAGCTTCTGAAAATGGATCAACCCTATCGGATAATGATATAAGAGAAGAAGTTGATACTTTTATGTTTGAGGTTCGCAAATTAATTTTTACAATTTTTAAACAAAATTTTTTTAAAAACTGCGTCAAGAATGAGTATTTTAATAACAATAGATAGTAAATGGTGACTTATACAATAAATACATAATGTAAATAAGTTTTTGTTAATAAAAAGGGACATGATACAACATCGTCTTCAGTTTGTTGGACGCTGTTCTTACTTGGTTGTCATTTAGATATCCAGGTATGAACAATGAAAATATTGAAACATTTCTCTGGGTCAACATATAACTGTTTCAAAAGTAATTTTCATAATTTTAAGGAAAAAGTAGTGAATGAATTAAATACGATATTCTCAGAGGGTAATCAACATAGACGGCCAACTATGCAAGATTTAAAAAATATGAGATACTTAGAAATGTGCATTAAAGAATCTTTGCGTCTTTATCCAAGCGTTCCGCTATTGGGTCGAAGAGTTGGAGAAGACGTACAAATCGGTAAAACTTAAAGCGACCAAATTTGAATAATCTTGCATGTTTATAAGTATATATTAAAAACGATGCACTCGTTGATAATTTCACCACAGGAAAATATT
This sequence comes from Trichogramma evanescens, assembly GCA_902732785.1. Taxonomy (NCBI): domain Eukaryota; kingdom Metazoa; phylum Arthropoda; class Insecta; order Hymenoptera; family Trichogrammatidae; genus Trichogramma; species Trichogramma evanescens. Next base: position 2,127 of record CACVKI010138521.1, on the reverse strand, counting down.
TAGTGCCCAAAGGAAGTACTGCAACAATCATAATCCCTGCATTACACCGAGATCCGGAAGTTTTCAGTAATCCCGAAAGTTTTGATCCCGAACGATTTTCTCCGATGAATTGTGCTAAGCGACATCCTTATGCTTACCTTCCATTCAGCGCTGGTCCGAGAAATTGTATCGGTAATGAATCACAAGACATCCAACTCAAACAGATATGCCGAGCTTGCCAGAGGCATTATTTTAACGAGTTATTGTTTTTATAGGGCAAAAATTTGCCATGTTGGAAGAAAAAGCGGTCATATCGGCCGTTTTGAGGACGTACGTTGTCGAAGCAGCGGAACGTCGTGAGGATCTAAGTATTACGACCGAACTCGTCACTCGAGCTGAGAACGGTTTGCACATCCGAATTAAAAGAAGATCGACTAACTAGAAGATCGAGGGGTCATATTTTCTACATAAATTTTTACTCGAAGCTTTGAAAAATAAAATATTGAATTCCCTATACACTGGTAAATAAAAGCTATACATGATTTGAGTAATTGTATAAAAATTTCCCTTGACATGTACAAGCGCGTATATAGGATGAATGTATCAGTTACCGGACACGTACGGAATTTTTTTACTTTGATCGATTGAGGTCAATGTGCGCATTGCACTCAAAATGTTTCTTGAAAATTTTCTCAGCTTTAAATAATGAGTGTTATAATTAGGGGATGGGTATATGAGTACCCGATTTAAATGGCAGAGTGATTTTATGAAAAAAAACCTGAAATGCCCAGTAATTACAATTCTAAGCGGTTTTGAAAATATGACTTAATCAATCAGAATATGTTAATATTTATTTCGACTATAATCATCGTGGTTTTTTCAAGTGTATAGACCTCGAGAGTGCGATCAGTATGCATTATAACAACATAATAAGATAATGAAGGGTTCGAAAATTGAATTACAAAAAAATGTTTACTCTTACAAACATGTTTTTTAACAAACATTCCGCAGCATCAATTTTCATTGAAATTTTGTCAATTATCAATTGCTTCTAATTCCTTCAATTTTGATCGCATTGAACCGATTTGTTCTTGGTTTTTTTGGAATTTTTTTCAAGTTTAATTTTCAAGCTATATTTTTATTAGGTTTTAGTAAAATTAAATTTGACAGTCGCACTTGATCGTAGCACCTTAAATTACTGAAAAAATCGATTGTAGTCATTTATTTATCCAAATAAAACATACGCTATCGTAAATTATTCTTATTAAAGTTTTGAAAAGATCGTTTAAAGAACACAAAATGCTTCGTTTAACCCGTTCACGCCCAAACGGACAGAATTTTTTTCTCTTTTGTAGTCTGCAATTAAATCATATTATCGGAGCGAGAACAACTCTTGAGTACGCATTTTCTATGTAAAATTTAATGTACTTTTTGAATATCAGTTTATAATTAACCTCAGATAAATATTAAAAAATTTTTAAACAATTTACGGCGAAAAAACACGATTTTGAATCCTGAAAAAAAACCTGATTCAAATTTTTTTATGAAAGAGACTTAAACTGTGGCCAATAATAATGCATTTAAGGAGGCTCTTTCGGTGTAAGTTTTCTCACAGTGAGAGAACGCCGAGATCATGCATGATGCAGTACGCACGGCAGTGCGCATGCGCCGCGCGGCTCAATTTCCACTCCAGTCCGAACGGAGGTGTACACTTGGTAACGCTTAATCTTGAACGCTAACTCGATTGGAATTGCAATTGTAAAAAAAGCCTTCAGAGTCACGTATGCAGCAGCCGAGTCGGCCTTTTACTCAAAAGAAAATAAAAAGTGTCGATGAAATGAGAACAAATTGTCAGCGTAGTGCAACCAAAGAAGATAGACACGTATAGAAGCACAGAACTATAGGCGAGATTGAGGCAGGTTCATATGGTACCAAAACCAACTTCAAGGGGGCGCGGCGAGCAACCTAAGCCTGTAATTAATAAGCAACATTTAGTCCCTATCAATTGTAATGTCTTCACTCTTCATAGTCGAGTGGTCAAGCGCTCGGCTTAGTCTTTTGAGTCGACCGGTCGGGCATCGGTTCAATCCCAGGCCGCGGATATTTTTTTTGTTGTGTTTTTTCTCAAATTATAAAGAATAAAGTAAG
>CACVKI010138513.1:0-45873 GCA_902732785.1 Trichogramma evanescens | reverse complement strand
GCGTTGGAACCATGATCGCAAACAAGAAGTATGAAATATGTGATTGCATGGTAACTTTTTGCTGGCAGAGACCATCTCTTCTCTAAAATGAAAATTGTACATACATTAATATTTAACATATCATCTTAAAATTAATTTTTCAATAAAATTAAATATTTATCATCTTCTAATTTTTTTCATTTATAAGAACAATTGACACATACCTGCAAATTATGCAAACATTATCAGCTGCAGCCAACTCTTCAGGTGTAGCATTAGGATACAGAGTATTCATATTTCTTATAGCTCTTCTAGACATAACAATGTCATGGAAAGCTTTTTTAAAGTTTCTCATTGTAAAGTACATGGGCCTAAATGCAAACAATGGTAAGGTATAAATTCTGACCATAATTGCAACAAAAGCAATATACAATGTAACCTGAAACATGATTATAATTATTTGTTACTTTTTTGATTTAACCAAAAATAATAATATTAAAGAATTTATACTGACTTTCATGAGTCCAATAATTAATTCAGTATATAACATGTAAACAGGTTTATTATCCCAAGGACTATCTCTTTGTAAATCAATTGTATGGAGAATGTATTTGATGTTAATATTAAGTACAACAGTTATCAGTAATGCATATTCAAAACCAAATACTAATTGCACTGATGGTCCTTTGGCTATAGTTGAATTATAAGCATAGTTGAACATGGCTAAGTTTATTGAAAATAATAAAGCTAATAGACTAGCAACTCTAATATGAAATAGCCATGTTATGACTGGACTTCTTTCCATCTGCAACATATAAAATAACATGAGCTGCACGAAGAATCAACTTGAATTAAATAATGAAAAACTTACGAAATCGACACGATCTTCTGCGAGCCAATGAAATGATTTTAGAAATAGTAGCAGTGTAAATAATACCACAAATTTTGGACTAAAATCATCTCTGAAGACTGTAAATGCTAAACAAGTTTCTGTTACTGCATACCATAGTTTTTCCATAAGATGCTGTAAGAAAAATATATTCAGTAATGAAATTGTGGTTTAAATTATTTGATGAATGCTAAAATAGTTCATTACCTCAAATTCGGCAGCTCTTAAATTTCCGAAGAAAATTTTTCGCAAAAAAGTATTTGCCATCAAAACAAGAATGAGACCTTGCACGTAGATGATCTGTCAAAAAAAGGAGTAAATGAAATGTCAATATGGGGATTATTTGTAAATCGGTTGTTGAAAGAATGAAGGATGCAACGTCAAATAATTTAATTGGCACGAATAAAAATATTTACGAGTCATTTTTAAGGAGCTATAAATCAACGTAAGGTAGACGAAGATGAATTTTAACAGTAGCGAGCTTCAATTTTCGAATCTAAATATTTACATTGCGTCATTGATTCGACTCACAATACTCTCGGTATAAGCATTGAGTTAGTTACTTTCGAATGGTCATGGTAAAGCGTGCGAACACCACCTCGAAAAGCGGTCATCGACGCAAACGTAAATCCGAAAAAAAGATTGTCGTCCGCACGAGCCTGTAATCCATATGCATCGTTAGAACGACAAAAGCCACGAAATCGACGTCTCTTTCTCGCTTTAGCTCTCTGTCATGTTTGCATATTGCATAGACGTTCACGACCAAAACATCGATAAGGAGGAAAAAGTTGTTAACGTCTTTAAGAACACGTCGAGTCGCATAACATACGAACGTCATAGGTATAACGAGGAAAGGTACTCGATGTAATTTTGAGGGATATAACGTCATGATCGAGAGAGGCGAAAAGACTTACAGCCATGCTAGGATTTGACTTGGTTATGTAGACGACGGACGGGTAGAATTGCTTCTTGTGATAGTAAGCATTGCCGACGACGGCACAGGTAAGCGCGACGCTAATCAGCACAACACCAGCGGCCCTCATCTTCTTTGCAGGCTCCGACTCCTGGGCTGGCTGAAAGTTGGGATGCACGCGGAAAAGCAGCTTTCCTCGCTTCTCCTCTCTTGCACTTGCACGCACGCACGCCTTGTCTCTGTCTCTCGTTCTTTCTCTCTAACTGTTCTTCACTCGATACAGTGTCAAAGTATTTTGCAATATAACGACGATCAGCAAATGTGCACGATACAGGTGTAAAAATGAGAAAAAAGGAGATATCGCGCGCTCGAGAGAGCGAAGACGAAGAAGACGACGTTGAAGAGCACAACACCACTGGTGTGTATACACATACACACTCGTATTCGCGAACAGCGACTCGGCCTACTGCGCTTCTCGATGACGACTACTTATGTATCGGCCCTGTGATATTGCAGCGGTGTTGTGGTATAATATACAACGCGCTATATAGTTATACGACAGTAATGGTCTTTCGGAGCACATACGTGTCGTCTGGCGGTAGTGCGATTTTCGACGCTGTCTCTTTCGCACTCGTCGCCTTATTTTGTCGCTGCTCTTGTGAACCCGCCAGGAGTGGGGATGCTCTTTTTTATCTACCTATGCGCGAATGTAGGAGTGAACGCGTTGAGGTGCCTCACCGCTGCGTGTGTGTGTGTGTGTGTGCGTGGCTCGCGGCAACTTAGGCCTAGAGCACCAACACGCGCCCAAGCACCGCAGCCAGAATCTAATACGGAGTTGTTATATAGGTATACGCGAGAAAAGCGCATTATGCAATGACTGGCTGCAGCTGTTTTTATTTTCTTTTTTGCTATGGCTACTATTACGATCGATTCTATCTTGAGATGAATGCAGCTCATGACAAGAGTCATCATTATAAAAGTCGCGCAAGCTGCGGCTCACGGTCGCGAGTATATCGCGCGCGATCCGACTTTTGCCTTCTACGCGGAAAATTCACGCGTACTTTATACGCACGCACCTGGGCCAATTTTCCATTATATATATATATTCGATACGCCCGTGTATAATCGGGATGACGCGTGATTCGAATGGACAGACGGTGAATTTTCATTGGTTGTCGTAGCCGAGCTTTTACCCCCACTGCAGCAGGGCGCGTAGCTCCGAATGATGTGAGCGCGGGGTGATTTTTTTACGTATATACCAACATAGGTGCGATCGGTGTCGCAATTTTCGAACTGTTGCACGTTCGATTTTCTTCCCTGCGCACTACAACGGTCGTTTATAACTTTTATATTCTTCTTCTTTCAACTGCCATTCATTTGTTTCAATAATAAGAACGTGTATGGCGCATCCACGCACGCAAGGAGCTTCGTTGCACTTGAATTGTCGCGTCCAAGTGTCGAAAAGTTCATAATAGTGAAGTGTATGAATTTGTTTTATTTGTTACGAGGGTGTTGAGAGACTTTTTACATTAATTAAAACGAGCTTCCATTTCGTGATACAGAATAATCCATACATAATTATGAAGATATTATCATTTTAGTAAGTGACTGAAATTATAGTTGTCGTTAAAAAGACTAAACATAATAAAAAAATATGTAAAATGAACTCTAAAAATGTTTAGAATACTAGAACAAATAAAACGTATCATGGATTCATTGAACAAACGCGACTTCGTAGCTTCCCCGTACCGATCGGAGAGAGAGAAAGTCATTTGTATCAAACGATGGAACGTACGACGCTTCTTCAAATTGATCGGTATTTGCAGCATATCGTACATTAAAATGTCCGTCGAAAAATTTTTAATCGTTTATTCTTTGATAGATAAACTGGATGACTTCTTCGAGAATGACAAGTGCTGTCGTCTAGCTGACAATTACCTTATTGCAATGGTATTTACTTACTTTTTAAGAGCCACCTTCGATCCTGAAGAGTACACATTCACCAATTTTTTCGCCGCCCTGTAAGTCATCACCAACTAAGCATTTCAAAATGTGTGCGCTTGTTAATTTATCAAATGCACTTTCGTATTGCCATTCAGCTTTCTAGCTTACGACATGGAAGAAGACGATGGCCAGTTTATGATTCAAGATCTTGAACCATGGCTCGACTGTAGTCTCACGGATCTCAAGCAAGCTCGTTACGAACTCTTTGCGAGGGTGGATTTTAGAGCGGCCGTATCGAGAGCCTGTTGCGACATTGTCATGCGAGCGGCAAATCCTGAGCACATGATTTGGAAGCGAAGGAGACACTCGTTTCATTCGGGTATCGTCCATCGTCGATTGTTTATGATCGAACGGTAAGTTCATAAAATTAAAATGAAGTAGACCAAGATAATATTCATGATGATACTTTTTTCTCAACAGAAATCAAGAAATTTGTCCAATATGCGAGGGACAGAGTGAGACCGATGATGAAGATATTTCTTATTAATTTACGCAGGTAAAGTAAACGAAAAGTTAAAAAATAGTTTTTAATGTGTAAAATCATAACGTTATATTATATCTCATATGAATCAAAAATATTCAATAACGTTTAATTTTCAAGAGAGTTAATAAATGTAAGACGCAATCATATAAAATATGTCATTATTTTTATTGATTAGTAACATTGATGGGCGTGAATAAAAAAAATTCAAACAGACATTCACGTTTCATTCAATCGTTCAAAATACACATATATTATAAAAGTCAGTCATATATGGACTCAAAAAATTTATCATAGTGTATAAACAACAAAAACATTGTACACACATGGCATCTAGAGATAATTCTAAAAAATTGTGATGAAAGTAAATAATGATTAATAAAAATGTACACTCATTCGGTTCGATTATCAAAAATTTATGTATACGTCCCTAAAAATTAATGTAACTCATTTGTATAAAATAAACAAATATCTAAATAATTTCTTTGTCTCGTTTTTTTTTCTACACATCTATACGTTCATTCGCGTTTTACTATAGTCTTAATGATAATGTAAATGATATTATGAATTCATGCATGAAAATGTATAAATTAATTATGTCTATTAAGTTGCGACGATTTCATCGTGATTCTAGGGCTCTGTCGTTTTGGCGTTATGGGCATCATCGCCTTTAATGGGGTTCGTCTAGATAACATGATGGATTTACGAGCTGATAGCGATTTGGCACTGCGTGGAGTTTTGACGCTCAATGGTCTTTTGATATGCGGCGTTTTACAAAGTGGGCTCTCGCTTATCTTTAACAAATTCACGTCCTCTTGTTTTACAGTTGAAGGGTTTGTAATTAATGCGTTCATGGCCTGCATAGATTTGTTTTCTTTTAAGACGAGATTTTTGGTATCTTCGTGATTTACTCGAGGACTAGTTAAACGAGTCGATTGTTTACGTCCATTGCTACTGATCGATACCTCCATCCTTATCAAGGGCGAAACGTTTTTGGTACCTCGGCGATCGGGAGTAGTTTGCTTACGACGCATAGCTTCTTCACGACGTTTAATAGCTGCAAAAAATAATCATTTATATACACTATGAATAGGTAATTACAATAATCAATCTTACCACTGGTAGATTTCATTTCATCTCTAGTGCTATTCCGCGACGGATTTTGAGCCTTCATGGATTGTCTACGATTGAAATCTATCGCTTCTTTCGTTGGATCATCAAATAATTTGGCCTTGGCTAAGACCATACCGGCATTTTGAGTGCGTAATTTTGCAACAGATGCTCGACCAGTTGTCGGTACTGGAGTCCGCAATTTCGCTTCTTGTTGAAAGTAGTCATCTGCGTCCTTCCACGAAACAGTCTTTTCTTTTCTTCCCGTCCCAGGCGTTTTCAAAACGGTTTTCGGCTCTTTATTTGGTGATGGTGATACCGAAGGATTTTTCAATGCATTTCCACGTAAAACTTCGGTAAGTTTATCATTAAAATATTGCGAATTATCGATAAAATTTTCATCGTTGAATGATGAAGCTCTTCGTAAATTTACGGAGTCTCCATCTCTGATTGGACTTCTAAATGGTAGTAAAAATATGGTTTCTTAAATAAAACAATTTTTTTAATGAACAAACAATGGACATGCAATACTCACTCGTGTTTAGCAGACTTTTTATTTTCGTAAGAATCATCTAGAGGCAAGAAATCATCGTCGCTGAACGCACCACGCGTATGTTCAGCTGTATGACTTATAAGCGTGTTGAGCTGCTGCTGGAGATATTCAAGCCTTGCGTTAGTTTCAGCACTAAGATTATCTGAGCTCATATGTTCAGGTTTCGTTGGTGTTTGAGTCAAGCTCTTGTAAGAATCACGTTTTAAAAGTGGCTTACTCCGCGCTAATTTGCACGGTTTGTTCGGCGACAATGCCAGGCTATTTACACGTGGTTGTGCGGAAACTACCGAAGTGCGATTCAATGACTTATCCGAAATATGCCACGAAACTGTACGTTGTACTTTTCTGAAAAAGTAAACAAATTATTTTGTGAATAATTTGTTTCTATGTAAAAAATTGAATATTTAACATTTTAATTGAATTCTACATCATATACCTGACTGGTTTTTCTTGCGAGCGTCTTCTCATACTTCCAATTTTTCGAGCACTCGGCGATCTTATGATCTTATGTTCGGAAGACTTCCGGATTTTCAATTCTCTACTCAATCTTTTTGCTAATTGGTCGGCACTAGCACTGTTTTCAATATTAGTTTCCTCCAATAGATTTTCATACTCACTTTGAACTTTGGTAATAGGATGAGAAATTAGAGTTTCCGTAGCTTCGTCTGTTATACTTTTAAATTCCTGCGATATTCGCGATTCAATTGCCGATACTCGAGTTTTAATTTCTTCGTACTCACTTTTCGGTATTTTTACGTATTCGCCATTGTTATCATCCGTTGCTGTCGATATATTAGGCGATGACAAGCTGCGAAGAGAATAATTGTGCGAAGACCTCCTTTTTGAATTTGCGCAATCGTCGGACAGATTAATTTCAGCGTCCATAAATACATCCTCATGAGACTGCTCATTTGCTTCAGCATGTGGGACTTTGGCTCGTGGTGATCGTCGATATGGTGAGTCAATGCTTTTAGTTCGTCGGCGTTTTTTTGCTTCTGCTGAAGAACCTGTTAACCAACGAGATTCCGGGCTGAAAGATTTTTTGCGGCTTTCAACAGAATCGTCAAGACCATTAGATTTGTTCTTGTGACTCCGTGGAACAAGTCGATCAAGACTAAGTCGTAATTTCTTTGGTCGCTCCAATTTTTCAGGTAATTTCCTAAAGAGCAAAAATTTAAGATTAACTGTAAAGTTAATCAATTATAACATCAAAATTGTATATTACTTACTGTTCGGTTGAAATCTTATGCTTCTGAGCTTTTTGACTCTCTCGAACAGGGCTGAAACAAATTTTTCGAAAAATAAAAACAATGGACAAAATATGGAATTAAAATAAATAATAAAAAAAAAGAAAAAAATCAAAACCACCCAAAAACGTACTTAGGATGCTCAGATACTTGAGGAGAAAATATACTACTGAAGCTGTAAGAACAACTGGGAGACAAGATTTCAAAAAAGTCTGTTCTGTAATAAGACGGAAACGAAACACACACTAAGATAAATTTGTGTATCAACTTATTCATGTGAGTTAGCTTTATCTAAAATCTATACAACACCAAACAACATGCAAGTAATTTTAGTGACAAAATTGTTTGTATTTACTACTCAATTAAAGCGTTATTAAAAAAAAGTACATACTGCCTTCTGAGATGTGATTGATCATTGTTTTTACGCTTTTTTCCAACTTTAACAGATGGGGTATGTGACTGAGTAGTAGGCTCAGGAACAATATGATTTTCTTGGGTTTCTGTGCCACTAGGTGAATGGTTTTTACCAACCATTTTTCTTAAACCACTAATCATTCCTACAATAAGTATTAAATGAGTAATGAATTAATGACAATCTTACGTATTTTTGATTTTACAGTAAATATTTTACTTACTGTTGAGGCTTCCACTTCTATGTTTTTTCTTTTTACTTTTAAACAAAGCTGAAGGGTCTGACTTATCAATATCAAGTTCATCAGTACTTCCTACGGCATCCATATTTATTGCTGATGACACATCATCTGGTAAAACCCCAATTTTTTCAGAGTTTTCTATCAATATCTACAAAAATAGTTTATTTAAAATATTTATTTAATTGCCTGATTAAATAAAACTTACTTTTACAATATTGAGATGAGCTTCCAATCTTGTTTGAACTGCGACAATGGTTGATGTATCCGGTAAAGGCATAATATTAGGACCTACAACCCTAGCTAAGTTATCGATTCCCATTTTGTTTTGTGTTTCATGTTGAGAAACAGTTTTTAAAAATTCCATAATAAATGCCAAAGTATTCAAGTGATGGGGTGGTAAAAGAATACATGCCATCAGCAATGCTTCTTCCTTTTTTTCTTTCAACATCCCACACCTTACAAATACATCATGATAAGTGAATGGAATCAGGGGTTCTGGTAAACTTCTTAGAAAGGTTTTAAAGCAGTTAGCGACATCCAGAGGATTGTATTTATCTCCCAAACTTCCCCCGTTATCCAATCTTGCAATTATCTCCTTCTGTTTGACTTGAAGACCAGCTTTTCTAAACAGCCCTTCCTGATTAACATGTTTGAGAAGGAACGCCGTTGCTTGGCTCACGAAGACAGGAACGTGAACTATAGCACCAGATGACAAATTCACAACATCCAAGGGCAAATAAGACAGCGGAGTCTTGAAGACTTTTTTCAATGCCACGGCATTACGATCAGGTTTATCCGTCTTGATGGCATTTTTTTTTATGCGATATTTAACCCCGAGGGTTCGCAAATTATTTGCGACTATCGAATAAACTTTCTCTTTGTGCAATACGTCGTATATCAACATTTTAAAGCTGCTTTCAGTAATTAACGTACTTAGGACTGTATTATTACTTATATAAATATAATTTCTACTCGAGATTCACATAATCACTGATAACATAACAACTGCTGCATCATAGTTAAACGACACATTTTCTTTGTAGAGTCGAAAAAAATGTTTATTAAATGGACCTTTAATAAACACTCGCAGATAAAGTTGGAAAGAACATTTTTGCCGGCAAAACGCGCACAAGTCCTTCACTATAGTGTCCAGGTGCAACGCACGGGCCAACGAGCGTGTAAACAATGCCGTGTATTTTCAAATTCGCCATTGAGCCAATGCCATTCGCAGAGAGAACCGGATCAGCAGTTGCTAGAAGCGACAGCAATAGGCTGGGAGCCGCGGGAGGGATTTTGTTACAGTTCCTTTAACCGCCAAAATCGTTAGGTCTCGTTTACATGTGAGCGTCGCGAGACTCGAGCCCTTGCGAGCACGAGGGCTCTTGCTCTATTACGAACTTGAATCACTCACGACGCAAGTTTCGCCAGTTTAAATCCACGCTCGTAGGCAAAAATTTTTCTCGATGCGGGCGCGAAATTTTTCAGCTTTGGATTGAATGAAGCGATCGATTTATTATTCATTGCGTATGCAATATGCTTTAGACGCGCGCTGATCGCTTAAAATTAATTCCAAGCGGTTTGCCTGCGCTGATCTGCAAGTGACTCATGCATACGCGCCTTGAATGCGTCGACAGCGGATGGGGGTGTGTTTATCTGTCATTAAATTACGTCTGCTACCAACAGGCGCGCGCGCGTGAGTGTTTGTTTTCCATACTCTACGCGAAGGATTTACACATTAAAATAGCCATACTTGTGCGTATACGATGCAACGACATCGGCAAATAGCTCAATCGATGAGCCCGAGCAAAATTCCATACGGACGATAAAACTTGATGGCTCTGTTTATCTCTGGCTTGTTACACTTCGTTCGATAGGACTCGGTGTATGCTTGACTGAATATGCAGCTGTGAGCCTCCGACTTTGAGTGACAATTCATCGGAACAAAAACAAACATGTGAACTCGTCGCGACGTTTATACTTCTCGAGTGTTATCAAAATTTATCTTAGACCAAATGGCACCATCGAGAGACAAATGGGTGAAACGATTCGTGATATCGGAGACGAGTCGTCACAAGCGGGGCTTCACTATATACAAAGTCACTTCACTGGTAAGTCGTAGTTGATGGATTTTTTATGCGCGTGATGTTTTGAAAGATAACGCAATGCAACTACTTTGAGTGTGTGTATGTTATATTTCAGATGTTTTTGAAATCCGCACCTGATGTCATCTCCAAAGTATCGATTTGGAAGCGCTACAGTGATTTCAAGAAACTGCACAGCTCAATTCAATCGCTTCATTCCTCGTTGAAGATCAAGGAGCCCATGCCACATTTTTTGAAACCGACTTTTTTTCGACGTTTCGAGACCGAAGTTATTGAACAGCGCAAAGAGTGTGCAACAAAACTTTTAGAATTTATCGGAAGATACGATGCACTCTTTACTAGTGACATTTTTACCAATTTTTTTGATAGCAACATTTTAGATCATAAATCTTTGGAGTCATCTCATCAGTCGTTAAGCTCTGATACTTCTGAAGAAGATAAAGTTATTAATGCGGATAAAAACGATAGTGGAATTGCATGCGCAACAGATTTGCCTAAATTTGTATGCACAACAAAAGTCATGCCTGTCAAAATAAACCAACAAAATGATTCTGTTAAAACTAAGTTTGTCAATAGCAAAAGTGATAATAGTGACATAACTGAGCATGAACATTTCTCTCATAGTAGTAATAAAGTTCACCTGAGTAGTTCAGTTGTGGACGGTATAGAGGCTCTAAGTTTACAAGGTAAAAGTACTTCCACTGACGCAGTTGTGATACACAATGGATCAGATTTAATGCAATCATTTGGAGACTCTGCACAATATATACTTATAGCAGCAGCTCACATGAGTGCAGCTTTTCGTCATGAAGCTATTGCTGAATACGAAGAAGCTTTTACGCAGTACAAATTAGGAATTTCACATCTTATTCATGGTATTCAAAATGAAGAAGATCTGAGTAAAAAAATGTTGATTCAAGAAAAAATAACAAAATATTTGCTAAGAGCAGAAAGACTTTATAATAGACATCTTAATTGTAATGTTTCAATTTTACATAAGCCTGTATCAGAGTTGAAAAATTATAAAGTTGTTCAAGTGATGGGTTCAGTTATGCTAGTCAAAGACACTTTACAAGGTTTTCAAAGAATCATAAAGGTATGTACATAAAAAACAAATAAAAGAGTTTTATTTTCAATAAATAATGTGTTAATAATATTTACAGACTGTACAAAAAGTAGATGGCTGTAAAAAAGAAATAAATAGTTATATTTTGAGAGGAAAAGTTCCTTATATGGTACAACTTTATGCATGTATACAGACAGATTCTACTGTATTTCTAGTACTACAATATATGAGGTAACTTAATACAGATCATTAAATTTAAATTTATGAAAATAGTTTAATAAGTGTAAAAATAAATTTGTTTTTTTATAGCAAGGGAAATCTATGGAATTTCATAAGAAATAATTATAAACCAGATGATGGTGGAAATTTAAATTTAAATAAAAATTCAAGATCATTTAGTTGTGAAGCTGTCATGCAAATTGATTCAACTGAAAAATCAAATACCTTAGAAAATCTTCCTCAGCTTTATGAAACAAATAAACCAGAAAATACTTCAATTATAAAAGAAGATAATACTTCTTGTTTTTTAAAAGAGCAGCCTGCAGTTGATACCAATAAGTTACTTGAGAATGCACAAAAATTATTGCAGTCAGTTAATGCAACTTTAAAACGTAGTAATTCTATAGCTACTAGATTAAATGAATCTGAAAGCCTTATGTACAAACAAAATTCTCCAAATGGAGCTGGTAACAGTATTTCTGATCAAGACAGTGCTTTGAGAAGTAGTTTACTAAGTATAGAAGACTTTGAGGATTTTAATGACAGTGAAAATTTCAATGAGCTTTCTACTAGTGGTAGCTGTTCAGATTTCTATACTAACACATGTAAAATTCCAAACAGTATTTCAATGAAACCAAATAATAGTATAGTCAATATTGCCAAAGTAGAACAATCTCAAAGTAAACAAAATTCTCATAAAAATATAAATAATTTTCAAAACCAGTTGAAAAAATTAGAGAATCCTTCTGTAGAAACAGAAAAACCAATGTGGAGCATTCCTGAATCTGTAGTACAGATGTGGTCAGCTCAAATATTGTTAGCTCTTGAAGCTCTTCATCAACAAGATGTTGTGGTATCAGATCTGAAGCCAGATGATGTATTATTAGACGATAATAGAAATGTATGCTTAGCATACATTGTACCTCGTAAAGATACGGAACTTTTGCGCTTGAAAACCCCATATTCTGCACCCGAACTTTGCATGTTTATACCACCAATTTCAATTACTACTTCAGCAGATGTTTGGAGTTTTGGAGTACTTTTATATGAATTACTAACTGGCTCTGTAAGTATATTTTTTGTACAGCTACAACTAAAACACAAATTTGATTGAGATTCAATTTTATTCTTTGCGACTTTTTTTTATACAAATCATAAAAAATTAAATTATAAATTCAATTAAATTTATACATTTCAGGACTTTGGAGATAAACATCCAGGTCAATTCTACACACATTCAATTGTAATGATTCCAGATAACTTATCACTTAATGCTAAATCTCTATTATTACAAGTAAGATGCAACTGTTTAAAAAATATTTTGACATCAAGTTATAAATTCATTTCATTTCATTTATTTTTCAGATTTTGAAATTTCAAGCTAGCGAACGCCCTACTATTCCAGAAATCAAACAACATGCATTTTATGCAAACATAGATTGGCTCGAACTTTTGAACGTTCAGTCTTAAGGCATCATTTTTCTTTTATAAAGAAAATAAACATATTATTTGATTTGTCAATGTAACTAAAAGCATTTACAGTTAACGTTGTTTCCATGAAAAATGATTTGTACGTTTTGATGTAACCGTTAGATAAATTTATGTACATATACTTTTCATAAAAATCTCATTTGCAGATAATTTTTCATCACTCTTAAATCTTTATATCCGTAAAAATTATTTTGACCTTGCTCTTTCAGTTCTCTGAATTGTAGACATTCCATCAACGAAACGTGTTTTAAAAAGTACATTAGCATTGTTAAACATTCCATTTTTCAAAGACACTACAATAAATTGAGAACTTTTAAAGTGTCTTTTCAACATTACACCAATATTTTCGGTATGAGAAAGATCTAATGCAGCGTCTACTTCATCCAAAATATACAGTGGAGCTGGCTTAAACAATAACATTGCAAGGATCAATGATAAAGCTACTAGAGATCTTTGACCACCAGAAAGTTCTCCTAAAGAATCTTTCCAAACACCACACAAAGCAATTTTAACTTCAAGGCCTTCCAGAACAGATTGATTATCTGGGGGTTCTAACTTGGCATCTGCACCTGGCAATAAACTGCTAAATATTGAACCAAAATCTCTATTGACTTTTTCCCAAGCTTCAAGTAACGTCGTTTTTTTCTTTTCGTCGAGTTTCTTAATAGATTCTAAAATTTTTTTTCTATCTGTTTCAAGAATTTTCTTCTTTTTCAGAAGTTCATTATGTTGCTCTTCTTCTTGATTGAGGTGGTGCATTGCTCTAGCATTAACTGTTCTGCTTAGTTTAGCTAAAAGATTTTCCAATTCTCGGGTTTTTTGTCCCATATCATTAGGATTATTTGCTTCAAAATCATACATTCCACCTAAAAAAATTTTTTTTTTCATTTTCGATTCAAAAATATTCGTTTAAAATAAGCAAAAGAACACTCACCTTTTTCGCCAAATTTATTTTGTTCTTGTTCGATCCACTCGTATTTTTTATTGTAATCTTTTATTTTATCTGCGCATTCTGCTACAGTGTTTTTAATTGAATTCAATTCATGATTTAATTTTTTAATTTCTAATTCTATTTCTTCTTTTTTTTTGAAAATATCTTCTTTTTTACTTTGTAGTTTTTGAATTTCAGCATTGTGTTGATGTATAGCATCTTTTTTAGCTTTTAATTTTGCTTGACATTCTTGGACAACAGCACTGATTTCTTCTTGATCAACTTTTAATTTTTCTCCCTTTTCTTTTAATTCATTAAGTTTTGCCTCTGCTTTTGCAAGTTGTTCTTTTCCACTTTCTATAGTCTTTTGGAGTTCTGATGTTTCCAAATTTAGAGTTTCAGATTCTTGCTCTCTCTTTTGCCATTCTTTTTTACTTGACTCTGCTTTTTTCTTGAGAACTTTCAGTTTATTCTCTGCTTCTTTCAATTGGCGTTCTCGTATATTATCGGCATCTTTTATTTGCGCCTCAATTTCTTTAACTCTTTTTGAACTTGTATTCTCTACTTGTTTAGCTTTTGCCATTTTTTCTGTTAATTCTTTTATTGAAGATTCCAAATTTTCAACCTTTAAAGTCACAAAATGTAAAGTTGATAATTATATTTGAATATCCCTTGTTAGGTAAAACTACTTTAATATAAAAAAATGTTAGATATGTCAATCTTCATTCATTATAATTACTTACTTCTACTTTCAGTTGATGATGTGTGGTTTTTTGCACTCGTTGCACAACCATATCCAATTCATGCTGTTTCATATTGAATTGTTGCTTAAGAGAATTAAATCTTTCAGCTGTGTTGTGAATTTTTGAAATTCTATTTTCAATTTCTTTCAAACCTTGTTCTTTTTGATTTAAAGCATCTTGAGTTTCTCTCAACTCATCCAGTTTTAATAACATAGATCCTCCTTTAGCAGCGGCACCACCCGAAAGTACACCAGATGGGTCAAAAACATCACCTTGTAATGTTATACATTTTTTCATGATGTTATTATGATAAGCCACTTGCTTGGCAGCATTCATATCTTTACAGATAAAAACGTTTCCAAAAATCCATTCCATTGCAGGTCTTGTTTCTGGTGGAAAATCAATTAGTGATAAAGCAGTTTGCACATTGTCAGGGCCAACAAGTTTCTTGGCAAAATCCACAGTTCTTTGATCCATTGGTTTTCCATTTATTTTGTTTAAAGGCACAAAAGTGACACGCGATTGTAGTTGTCCAAACTTGAGAATTTTATTACCAGTCATCTCATTATCAACCATAATATTGTACAACTGCAAAATGACACATATTAGATAATTATTTTTTAACATAATTATTATTCAAAAAATAATTTTCTCAATTACCCTGTTACCAGCTGCAACTTCCAAAGCATAAGCAGCTCTTTTATCTTTGATTGTAATAGATTTGCATACAGGTCCCTTGACTCTTTTTCTGTTGAAATTAGGCTCTGGGTCTTTGTAATAAAATCTCAACTGAGGATAGTGAGATTCAAAATTATCTACAATGTCTCCTAATTTTCTTACTTCTTTGTGCAACTCTTGTCTCTGTTTTTCCAAAGATTCCAGGTGGCCTTCCTGATAATTTAATTTGGAAAGTTCATTTTCATAATTCTTCAAATCTTTCTGCATGTCTTCCATCTTTTGATTATCTTTTTTGTAATCATTTTCAGTACTTTGCATATTGGCTTTTTTCTTCCCTAGCTGTTGTTTATTGTGAGTCAAGGTCATTTCACATTGTTTTATCTCAGTTTGAGCTTGACTAAGATTATTTCTTGCACTCATTAACTGTTGTTCCAAAGTAGCATTAGTACCATCTTCACATTGCAGTAAACCTGAACTGATTTTTTGATATACTTCTTGAGCAGCAACTACTGCTTCTGAATCAATGCGATCTTGCTCTTTTAATTGCTCAAATAAACCACCAACTTTTTCTATTTCTTTCAATTTGGATGCCAACAATTTTTCATCATCTTTAATGTTTGATTTAAGTTGTTTGACATTAGTTTCTGCTGCTTTGATAGTTTCTTTATTGCTATTAATTTCTGCAGTTATTTTATGCTCCTTTTTTTCTACATCGTGCAAATTTTGTTCTAAATCTTTTAGTGTGCCATCTTCTTGCTGGGAAAAAAATTGAATAAAAAAATCTCGGCTTATAATTATGTAAAATTAACTAATATAATTAAAAATACATTTTTGTTAATCATTATGTAACTTTATAGAATTTTACTCACAGAATTTTTTTTATTGGTCACTTCTATGATTTGTTCTTCAATGAGCTTAACATTTTCTTCGCCTTCGATAATTTTATTTTTTTGGCTTTCAATTTTGTTCTTAATTTTTTCAACATCTTGATTGGCTTTCTTGCTATTATCTAAAGCTTGTAAGAATTTCCAAGCAATAAAAATTTTTTTACAATGTTCTAATTCTCTATTTACTCGTGTATATTCCAAGTATTGGGCTCGCTCTTCTTTAAGTTTGGCTATTTTTGGTCCTAATTCATCTTTTAATATCTAAAATTAAGAAGTAGCATGTAAAATAGATGTTATTATACTATGTTTATAAAATAAAGCATAGAAAAATTCACTAACATCATTAATTTCCTTTAATTTACTATCTTTCTTTTCGATTAATTTGAGAGATTGAGCTTTTTTTGTTTCATACATTTTTGTACCCGCAGCTTCTTCTATCATTGAGAGAATTTCTGGTGGTTTCATATTTAGAACTTTAGTTATTCTGCCTTGCATGATAAGAAAATGAGGATTATTGACATTCAATTGCACTGAACAAAACATGTCAGAAACTCTTTTATTTTGCACATTGGATCCATTGATCATGTATTTGTTCTTTCCATCAATGACAACTTGTCTTGTTACAGTGATTTCTTCATAATCTTCATAGCCCATTGGCGATGCCTCACGATTTCTGTTGTCGAAAACAATCGTCACGCTAGCTTTTTTTATACCGGCTTGTCCGGATTTGTATACCAATTCTTGAAGAGAGCTTGCTCTCACCTATAAATCCATAAAATCACTCGTTTAATTGACTGTTGATGTATTCACCAAGTAAAAGTTGATACTGCCTCATGACGTTAATGATGAAGCGGAAATTTATTTAACGTAAGGATTTTAACGAAATATGGAGTACTTACATGCCCTAAATTGGATATCCCAAGTACGAAGCAGATGGCATCAAGAATATTTGATTTACCACTGCCATTTAAGCCAGTGATAGCGTTGAATTCTCGATCAAAACCATTAATCTCGATTCTGTTGCCATAGGACTTGAAGCCCTCTAAAACCATCGACTTGATAAACATGTTTGATAACTGTCACTTTCATCAATCAACACTTTCTCTAAGCAATGCACTAAACACTACTTTTGTTGTTTGTTCCTTCAATTTTTCACTACATAGATACATAAAACCATCAATTCGGAGTATGCGACGAGATGATAAACAAATCAATGAAAAACACACTGTATGTCTACACAGAACACACGCTAGTTTTCTTGCGCGCCATAAATACAGCACCACAAAATACAAACTGAAATAGCAACCGTCCAAAAAACGGAGCAAAGCGAAACAAGCGCACGCGCGTCGACGACAAATCGAATAGTTTACCGCCAAATTGACCTTTCGTAATTTGCGCATAAAAGTCGTGCATTTCGCACAAATGCTCTGGTGCTAAGGAAAATTAATTTTTCAGAGATTTTTGAAAATTTCTTATTATTTCCTGTAATTTCAATTTACAGATTTGGTTTTTTCGTAGCAGAAACCCGTTACTTTCATAGGCCTATCCCCTACTATCAGCTTGTATGCATAACCTGTGCATTCCCGCCATAAATATTGTGAAAAAAGACGCCGGCAATTTACGGAGACTCACTCGTTCCAGGCTTAAAGTTGATTCTGCCTGTTGCTCGACGTTTGTAACTGTTTGCAAGATCATACGTTCGATCGAAAATTAAAATTGATCTTAGATCATTCTAATTTATAAAATTGTTTCATTGGAAAGAAATTCAGCAATAAAACAATCTCGATAGTAATTTGAATTTCCGTAGCAATGGAGGGTTTTGACCATGGTTCAGTATTTTTCTCTGACAATTTTAATTCAGACAACAATGATCAGAGTGGTAAACACGTTCTTCAAGTGTTCAAAAAAAAGTTTAAAGATTTTCTCCGCCAATTTCATGAGTGTAATTTCAATTTTAAATATAGGTAATGAGGAAGATATCTCTTATTTTGAATGTTATTGTTTACTCATAATGTCATTTTTTTGAAGGGATGCGTTAAAGAGGAATTATAATCAGAGGAAGTTCTTTCTAGAAGTCAATTTAGAAGATTTAGCTGCTTACGATGAAGCTAGTGCAGAAAAGATTTTCAAACAACCAACGGAGTATTTGCCTGTATTTGAGGAAGCTGCTAAAGAACTTGCAGACGAACTTACCAAACCAAGACCAATTGGTGAAGAAAATGTTGAAGATATTCAAATTTTGTTGAATTCTGATGCAAATTGTATTCCTATGAGAGGCATGAAGGTATGAAATTCTACACACTTTTAATATTTGATACTATTGACCATCATGATTTTTTTAGCCTGATACAGTTTCGAAATTGATAAAAATTTCTGGTATCATAATATCAGCTACTGGAATTAGAGCCAAGGCTACAAAAATTGCTATTCAATGTAGATCTTGCAGAAATGTCATTCCTAACATTCCAATTAGACCAGGCTTAGAAGGATATCCTATGCCAAGACAATGTACTACGTTAGTATTCATTTACTAACTTTATTTGATGTTATCATCATAAGCACTTAAATCTTCTATTTTAAAATATTTCAGAGAACAAGCTGGAAGACCTAAATGCCCTCTTGATCCATATTTTATAATGCCAGATAAATGTCAGTGTGTAGATTTTCAAACTTTGAAAATGCAAGAGCTTCATGAACATGTACCACAGGGAGAAATGCCCAGACATACCCAACTTTATGTTGATCGTTATTTGTGTGACCGAATGGTTCCAGGAAATAGAGTTCTGATTCTGGGCATACTTTCTATCAGAAAAGTTGCCAAAACTGGTAAGAATGCTGGTAGAGATAAAGCTCTTGTTGGTATTCGGTCATCCTATATTCGTGTTGTTGGCATACAAATTGATGGAGAGCACACTGGTAGTGGTAAGAATAAAATTTTATTTCATTTTTTTATTAACCTGCATTGAATCAAAACATTATTGTGATATGGTTTTAGGTACTCATCCCCCAGTTACTTCTGAAGAAGAAGAACAATTTAGAAGATTAGCAGCAGATCCAAACTTATACGATAGAATTACAAGAAGCATAGCTCCCAGTATTTATGGAGCAGTTGATATGAAAAAAGCTATAGCTTGTTTACTTTTTGGAGGATCTAGAAAGAAAATGCCTGATGGACTTTGCAGGAGAGGAGACATTAATATTCTCATGCTCGGTGATCCTGGTACAGCAAAGTCCCAACTATTAAAATTTGTGGAAAATGTGTCTCCAGTAGGTGTCTATACATCAGGAAAAGGAAGTTCAGCTGCCGGTCTTACTGCTTCTGTTATGAGAGACCCATCTACAGTATGTTCACAATCAGTTATTTCTAAAAATTGAAAATCTCATAGTTAAATTAATATTCATTTACAGCGAAATTTTGTGATGGAAGGTGGTGCCATGGTACTTGCTGATGGTGGGGTAGTTTGCATTGATGAATTCGATAAAATGAGAGAGGATGACAGAGTAGCTATTCATGAAGCTATGGAACAACAAACAATTTCTATTGCAAAAGCTGGTATTACAACAACCCTGAATACTCGTTGCTCTGTATTAGCTGCAGCCAATTCAGTTTTTGGTCGTTGGGAGGACTCAAAAGGCGAAGATAATATCAATTTTATGCCTACCATTTTATCTCGTTTTGATATGATATTTATCGTCAAAGATGATCATAATGTTGAAAAAGATATTACTTTAGCTAAACATGTATTGAATTTGCATGCCAATGCTCAAGCCGTCGATGATTCTAATGCACCTGTTGGCGAATTATCGGTTCCTCTGCTGAAAAAGTATATCCATTACTGTAGAGTGTGAGTATCTTGGAATGCTAAATGATATACTATAAAATTAAAAGTTGTATTAATCCTTGAATAATTAAATACTAGAAAATGTGGTCCTCGTCTAACACTAGAAGCTGGCGAAAAACTTAAAAATCGATATGTTATGATGAGATCGTTAGCTGGAAAAGCCGAAAAAGAAGGTGAAAAAAGACTGGCAATTCCACTCACCGTTCGACAATTAGAAGCTATTATTCGAATATCTGAGTCAATAGCCAAAATGAGTTTGTTGCCATTTGCGACCGAAACCCACGTTGATGAAGCACTAAGACTTTTCCAAGTTTCGACTATTAGTGCAGCTTCATCAGGATCACTTGCTGGTACGAATCTCAACGATGCTTACTTAAATCACTACAATTCATTAAATTAAAAATTAATAAAATCGCATTATACAGGTGCCGAAGGTTTTATATCAGAGGAAGATCATGATATGTTGACTCGCATCGAGAAAAATTTGAAAAAACGTTTTGCCATTGGAACTCAAGTCTCACAGAAAAATATCATCAATGACTTTGTCAAGCAACAAAAATATCCCGAACAAGCCATTCTTAAAGTCATTTATGCAATGATTAAGCGAGGAGAATTGCAGCATCGCCAACAGCGGAAGATGCTGTATCGAATGTATTAAAAGGTTTGATGACTGTTTTAAACTCTTAATTTCATATAATGAAAATTGTTGTAAAATCATGAAGATCATTGCATACGGTTAATTAGTAATACATTTATATTGCGACATGGATTTTTGGATGTATTATATGATATTTAATAATAATTAATATAATTTTAAATGAGTGAAATGTAAATGTTTAGTACTCTTGTTATATCATAAGAGTTTAATTGTTATCAATGTCCTTTGAGACTCTTGTCGAAAATTAGTATCACGCTTCGAATCTCAGTTATCATTTTACACTTCTGTTTTCAAATGTCAAATATCACTCATATTCATTTCCTAGATATTAGTTTTAGTTATAAAATTATAGCAGGAAACAATATTTTCAATCATATCATAGATGTCAGGATTTTAGAGTCTATAAAGATAAGTTTATATTAATTATTTTTCGCTATTAATCTCAAAAATAAAATAAATTCCGAAGTTCTGCATCAAACATGTTGGTTTGTTGTATTCTTAAAAAAAATATAAAAAATCGCGGCACCAACCAAAGGCGAGTGTTGTGAGAAATTTTGTTACAGCCATTCAAAAAATATTTATCGTAATCTCAGATGAAAGGTTTAGAATAATTAATTTTTGCCTTTGCATCGTCATCTTTTTAATTATACAAAAAAGCTATAAGTAGCAACGAAATTGCTCATTATAGCACCAGAAAAAGGAATTTTTTAATTAGAGAAAATCTTTATGATATATTTTTATACTATGAATGCTTTAGATATAATTGTAAAAGTATTCTATTTTAGTGACATTTAGTTCAATTTATTTATATAGATCAACGAATTCATCATCGCTTGATGAGTAAATAAACTGTAGTACATAATAATATTTTATATTTTATTTATGGATACTCCATCATGAATCGATTACTTTATTTATGGTTTCTATTTACACACAAATATCTTTCAATTAATGCACGTAATCGTACAACTGGATCTTAAATGAGAGATTTTTAAAATAATTCATTTTTTCGAAGAATTAATCCACAATCCTACAGAAACATATGACAATATTCAAATCTCATTTCATTTATTTCGATTTTCTTTTTCCAAGATGAACAGCGGTAAACTGTAAAAAGATGTAATTAAATTCAGAATAGATGCAATGTAGCATCAACGTATAGAATTGTAAATATTTATCTTACACGTCGTAATAAGTGTCGATCGGGAGAATACGGCCTCTCTCACCCTCGTCCAAAGCATCGAGCTGTTTCATTTCGTCCTCGGTGAGTTCGAAATCGAAAATGTCCAAATTACTCCTGATCCTGTGTGGCTTCGTGCTGGTCTGCAGGACGACGACGCCGTCCTGCACGGCGTGCTTGTACAGTACCTGGCCGCTGTTCTTGCCATGACTGTCGGCTATTTTTTTCACAACCGGATGAGACAGCAGCGACGGCAAATCTTTGTCCGTGCCGGCGTAAATCCCGTGGCGCACTTTACTCGAACCAAGACTGAAGTATCCAGTCATGACGATGTCGTGCTCTTTGCAGAATTTGCGAAGCTCGAATTGGTGCAAGTATGCATTGGACTCGACCTATAAAAAAATCGTACTTGTAATTGTTGGACTTATCACTCTATCACTTTTTACCTGTAAGTTACTGGGTTTGATTTCGGCGCTATCATAAATTTTAGAAATTTCTTCTTTATTGAAATTACTCAATCCGATCGACCTAGTACGTCCTTTTTTTACTTGCTCTTCCATTGCCTGTAATTAGCAGCTCATTTAATTCACATGAAAATTCCAAAACTTACGTTTATATGCAATTACTTACGCGCCAGAGTTCATTAAGATCAACATTTTGGAATATTTCACCCTTGTCGCCAGCTTTGATGGTGTAGGAATCACCCCCTTTGATACCTTTGGGCGTATGTATAAGATACATGTCGATGTAACGCAAACCCAAATCACGCAATGTAAGTCTAAGATATTTTTCAACGCCAGCGGGGCTATTTGCAAATGGAGGCAGCTGCATATATGATAAATATTATTAAAAATGATTAGTAAATTAATATAAATTATTAGCTGAGAAGAAAAACTAAAAGGGTACGGGAGGGTACAGAAGTTGTTTTTGTTTTTATGCATAAAATATTTAGGTACTTGTTTTATAAATGCCGCGATGCCTATTGTATGCTACAAAACCCATGCTTAATTTGCAAGCAATAGATGGACATAGTACTACCGTAGGTCAGGGATAAAAGTCCCAGAGCACGTGCTGTGGAGCTTTTTTCCCCGAGATAAGCCTATATACGATTCATTATACCCAGTAGTTAAAAATCGCTTTTCCTGCTTCTTGCAAGCTGTTATAAAAATAGTTCTTTAATCACAAACACGAACTACTATTTTTCGTTTGTACATTATATGGCCGAGATAATTCAACTGAATTTACAAAAATGCTGTTCTTCAAAAGTTCACTATTACCTTTGACAAAATGAACAGTTCGTTTCGTTTACCACCCTTGTCGAACCATTTTTTCAAAGCTCGACCAATCGCTTTTTCCTTGTGGTAAATGTAGCCTGCATCGATGTACCTGTGACCGCTGTCCAGAGCGTCCAGTACAGCTTGTTCTACTTCGTCGTCTTTGATCTACATTTCATCGAGTCTTTTAAACATTTTTCATTTAAGATTTTCAATTTGTGTATCGATACTCACGTCGGACGTTCCCAAGCCAATGACCGGCATTTCATAACCGGACGACAGCTGAAGTCTTGGCACGACAAAGTTGCATTGTGCGTCAGGTAAATTTACCATCAGGATCAAGCAGAAGCACAATATCACCGAGCTACGCATTTTGTACAGCCTCTAATGTCTATTATAAACTGCGTTTACGGTTTCATAGTTCTAACGAGAATCGTCGTGCGGCCACTTACGTATTATTTTTTTTTTTTTTTATATCTGTCGTGAGAATTGATAATGGATATTTGACGCGGTAATTGCTTGACAAACTTGCGAAATTCACGCTCGAAAATCCACGTTCGTATGTTGTTTTGCGAATAAAGTAATTATGTAATTCGACCACCTGTGCGACATTTACTTACGGCATAATCTGTTATTCGACATTTCAATTATTTTGAATTGAAATGATTAAACTATCAATAAAATATGATCTTTTATTAATAATACTCTGAACTATGTAAATCTCGAGTAATGAAGATTACACTCAACTTAGATCGTAAAACAATATGAGAGAAAAGTTAGCAAATACTAATAGCTGGAGCGATCAAATATTTTACAATATCCGCTATGTGCGCCATCGTTCAGCCAACAACACACATTACTCATGACCCCACTCTTTCAAGGCTTATAACGCACAATACGTTCACTTATTTCTCTCGAGATTTACTCTATACGATACATAAATTAAAATTAATGCAACTAAAAGTAAGTAAACAAATTTTAAACTCCATCGTATTTTGCGGTGAAAAGGACGGTGAAGTAGGAAAACGATGAGCTTAAAACCTGTTGTAATAAATGAAAAAAAAGTTAATTTTCGTATGCAACAAGCAAATTTTAAATTCAAGTATAAACTTTCCCACCTTTAAAAATGACTCGAGCGACAATTCGTAAAATTTGCCGGCGGTTATCTTGCAAGCTTTTCTCGATCTCATTATAATCATCCGAATTTCATACGAGGAGCGCGAACCGATCCATTTGCCTCTGAAAATGGCCTCGGCGACCTCGAGACTCTTTAAATGGAAAAACGTAAAACTAATGAAATATGCTATAATAGAAGTAGAAATAATATAGGCCACAGACTAGACGAGAGCTGGTATACCTCAGTTTTCAGCGCTTGAGCGGCTATGCTGTAAAGGAAAAGGTTCGTGGTCGCCGCTTGAAGAAAGGACAGGTACTTCATGCAACGTCCGCGATCTCGTAACATCTGAATCGAAAAAAATTTTCTTCACAACCAATTGACCCGGATTGATATTCGTATCTCATTTTCATGTACCGTAGTGAATTGAAAGCCTGCCAAGCACAGCAGGCACGTGCTCATGACGAATTGACCTAGAACCAAAATATTGATACTATCCTCGACGTCGTCCGCGTACCTGTAAACGGAACAAAATGCAACTTTAATTCCAATTTCGTATGCAACGGTATTGCTTATTTTTATGTTAACTCGATGCACTTGATGCAATCCTGATGGTGTCGCACGCAGCGTTTCACCTGTTGGCGCGACTTCCATTCGACGTTCTCGAAGTGTTTTTGCACGATCGTGAATTTGGCAGCCCCGTGGACGGCGGCGATGAGGCTGAAGCTCGAGGCACCGGCTATCGTGCCGCAAGCGAAAAAGCCCGCCATCGAATTCAGCAGATAGATCCCATTGAACTCGGCCTTGCTCACCGAGCTCAAATTGAAGAAATAGTAACCCCGAAAGGGTAAGAACATTGGCCCGTCGTCTTTGTGCAACATTAACTTGAAAAAAGAATCGGAGTTGTACTCGAGTAAAAAAAAATTGAAATGAATGGTAAAAAGAGAAACCTCCATGTAGGGCGATATGGTGAAGGACACGAAGGCAAAGACGACGCTGCAGATGTAGAAACTGGCGAGCTTGTAGTACCAGAGGCATCGATCTCTCAGCAGGGCCTTGTCGGCCTCGTCCCGGTAATTGTCCGTCCAGTCGTTGCGCATCGTCTCGACGATCCTCGACATGGAGGTCGCGTGCGTCGCGAAGACCAGAATCCTCAGCAGGGCCAGATAGGCCGTCGACACGATGAGGCAGCACTCGATGAGATCGTTGATGTCGGCCGACTGGCCGAGGTGGATGATCTCCGAGCTGCCGCCCAGGGTCAGCACGAGCATGCTCGCGTTAACGACGCCCCGATGGAACTTGTGCAGCAGACGCGACCAGGATCTCTTGCCGGGATCCTTCTCCCCTTGCTCTCGTCCCGGCCAGTAAGAAATCGAGCTCATGACCGTTCGCATGGGCCATGTCAGTTTCGAGTATTCCGCCTCGATCTCCATCAGCGCTCCAACGACTCGTCTTTTCTTTTCTCCTGTCCTTCCAGGCGATATTGAGAATCGAATTGCGCTCCTTGCGTCGATGCACCATTCACTCGGTCTAGGGTAAATATTAGTTCTAAGTTTATCGAAAGTTACACTTAGGCTGTCAACGGCGTGGAGCGCGACGGGTACTGCTGCTCGCGGCATACCCTCGTATTATTGCGTTGGCATGCGATGACGAACCCCGATTACCCCGATTAACGCTTCAACACAATAGGCAAAAGGTCATGACGTTTACGGCTCAAATTGCACCTGTGGGTGGAAAAAGTTTGCCATTCGTATATAGTTTATATCGATTCTCGCTTCTTGTCTCGCGACGCTGCGGACATTATGCGATGAGGTAATCATTTTCTGCCGCAAAAATAATAAAAGCTTCGAATTTTTCTAAATAACATTTATTGAGTATAAAAGAACATTTTGTACAGATAAATATTCATGTCGACTCTTCGTGCATCATCGAATGTGGGCCATTATTTATGCCGATTGAACCTCGCTCACAAATGGGTATTGAGGATGCTTGTCGAGGCTGCAATGAAAAGAAAATAATTAACAATTTCATCGCTGATATTGAATTCTCGCAAGGATGATTATATACGATATTACAGAAAATAATGTCAATCCAAGGTAAAAAAAATTATAGTACATTCGTAGTTCGCACTTACTCTTTGTACCAAGCGAGAAAATCAAAGACTCGTCCGTATTTTCCCTTGTCCAGCTCGTCGAGTTTCTTCATGTCCTCGTCGTCGAGCTTGAAGTCGAAGATGTCGATGTTCTCCTTCTGGCGGCCGGCGTTGGCGCTCTTGGGTATGACGGCCAGACCGTCCTGCACGGTGTGTCTCAGCAGGATCTGCGCCGGCGTCTTCTTGTACTTCTGGGCGAGCTCGTCCTTGACCAGCGGCACCGTCAGCAGCGACGGCAGCTCCTTCTTCGTGCCGCCGTGGGTGTAGTAGCGCGTGCCGTGCGAGCCCAGCGGCGCGTAAGCCGTTATGACGATGTTGTGCTCTTTGCAAAATTTGCGCAGCTCCTTCTGGTGCAGATAGGCGTGAGACTCGACCTGCACAAATGACAAGCAAAAGTCATTCAGCAATGTTTCAGTTTTTATGAACGGTATACTTATGGCTCATGAAATTTTCAACAAAGACAAAGTTAAAAAAATATATATATGCGCGTCTACACGCAATGATGTTATCTCGGGAACTCAATCATTGCATTACTCACCTGCAAATTACTTGGCTTGATCTCTGCATTATCGTATACTCGAGCAATTTGCGATTTATTGAAGTTGCTCAATCCGATGGATTTGGCGCGTCCTGCCTTGACTTGTTTTTCCATGACCTGTAAATAATCGATTTAATTTTACAAAAACTGATCAAGCAAAGATTCGATCATATTATTACCTTCCACATGGCGATGTGATCTACATCGTCCAAAACTTCGTTACCGTTCTCTGTAAGAGCGTCCAAGTTGGCTCCTTCTTTGGAGGCCCATGGGGTATGGATCAGATACATATCAACGTAATCCATATCCAAATCCTTCAGCGATTGAATCAAGTATTTTTCTATACTTTCTGGCTGATGAGCTTGGCTTGGCAGCTTAAAAGTGAAAAAAAAGCTTTGAATATACTGCCTAACATAAAAAATTAATAAAACATCGTGTTTTTACCTTCGAGGTGATGAATAAATCTTCTCGTTTGTTGCCCATATCTAACCACTTTTTCACCGCTTTTCCAATTGCAGCCTCATTTTTGTAAGAAAAAGCAGTATCAATGTGCCTGTATCCATTGTTTAAGGCGCTCAAAATTGCCTCTTCCATATTGTCGAGTTTTATCTGAAATGATTACGATGACCCTTCCATGTAGTTATTTTTCAATTGAACGTGAATGGAAATTATTTCTGATCGAGCGGAAGCATGGCACGATATTAGATAACTAGTTAATTAATGATTCTACTTTTTGAAAAATTATTGTATTTTAATAAAAAATGAATAAAAGAAAAAACGCAAGACTTACGGTAGAAGTACCCAAACCAACGACGGGAATTTCATATCCTGACGACAACTTTAATTTTTCAACGGCGAAACTCCCTTGCAAATTAATTGCCACCAGCAAACAAACGATATTTATTAATTTCAACATTTTTGCCGAGTTTTGTGTTTTTCCTCGTCTGCCACTTGTTAAAACTTCACGTTATATAGCAGTCGAGATCCGCGTCTCTCCTCGTTTGAGACGAGAATGAGGCTCGATACTGCTGGTCCCCCGAGTTTAATAACCTTCGTATGATTCTCGACTTTTGTACTGCGTGTGATTAACAACATTATATACGCGAAGCGCAGAGAGAGAGAGAGAGAGAGAGAGAGAGAGAGAGAGAGAGAGAGAAAAAAAAGATGTGTCAGGAAGATACAATGAAATCAAGTTTTTTTCCAATATTAAAAATTCGAAGTGCTGGTTTTTCAGATTCGATGCGTCGATTGGTGCTTATTTATCGTGGCAGTTAAAGTGTATGTACAACGAAGAGGTATAAAAGTACATAAATTTTTACGGCACGTGACGAGTCCATAACTTCGAAAAAAACAAGGACTTTTGAAGGCCGAATCTCAAAAATAATATTTATTTTAAAAATGATTTATTTATCTGAAATACTAGTGATTTTATTTATTTTGTACGTCTTTAAAGTAATACTCATGGAAATTGCGGTGTAAAAAAAGTGTCGTGAGGATTTCTAGTTTCCGCAATAATGCAACAATCGCGAGTCTCGTGTTTCTTGCCGATGCTGATTATCTTCACCTTGAAGTCGCCGCCGACACGCACTTCGATTCGATCAACGAATGCATACACGTATGAAATTATGAACCTGTGACTTGGAACATTTTTATTTACCATGTTTTTCTTTGAAGTGTTTCAACGAAATTGTTAATCGGCTCAAAATAATAATGCAATTGGTTATTTATTTCATTTATTTATTGAGATTCATGATGATTAACTGTGTAAATTGAAATACACATGTATTAAATAATCATTTAAGCTTCCATCATGTCGTGGCCGTGAATTAATTAGCCACTGTTTTCTGAATTAGTTCTTTCGATGACATTTTTTTTCATGCACGACAATTTCCTTTCCATTTCAAAGGATTCCATAAATGGAAATTCCGGATGTTTTTCAACTCTGAAAGCATTAAAGGATTATCATTATTATTATCTCTATCTCTCTTCGGAAAACGTGCTAATTCATTAATTTTCATTTAAATTACCCAGGAAGAAGGGCGACAAAATTGAATATACGGCCGCGTTCGCCTTTATCAAGATCATTTAATCTTAACACGTCCTTTATATCCAGTCGAAAATCAAAAATGTCGATGTTCTCCCTTTGACGTTGAGTATCGGCGCTTTTGGGTGTGACGGCTCGACCGGCTTGCACCAGGTGTCTCAGCAAGATCTGTGCTGGGCTCTTGTTATATTTCTGGGCGATCTCCTTGACTACTTTTAATTCTACCAGAGGCATTAGGTCTTTTTCAGTGCCCTCGTGGAAGTAATGACGGAATATCCTTGATCCCAGGGGAGAATAGGCCGTCATTGCGATCTTGCGGTCTCTGCAGAACTGGTACAGCTCGTTTTGTTGAAAATAGGCATGACATTCGACCTTGAAAGAGTTAGCAATTAGGCGATCAAGGCGCAACTCGGGAAAGTTTATAATTAACGATAAAAAATCTTACCTGTAAATTGCTCGGCTTGATTTCGGCGGCATTGTAAATTCGCAAAATTTGCGACGCGTTGAAATTGCTGAGTCCGATGGACTTTACGCGGCCGTCTTTGACTTGTTTCTCCATGACCTGTAGATGGACGAGGCAAGCGAGCGTACAAAAAATATTCAACAAATAAATTTTTGAATGAACGTTACCTTCCAAACAGCCAAAAGATCAGGGGTTTCGAATGTTGGTGTATCATTGGCTCTACCGTGCCAGTCGAAATCTTCTGTGTCCTTAATTGTCCATGGTTTATGTATCAAGTACATATCGATGTAATCCAAGTTTAAATCAGTCAATGATTTTTTCAAGTATCTCTCGACGCTTTCGGGCCGATTAGCTCGATCCGGTAGCTGAAAAACGCCATCAAAACAAAAAATTAGATATTTTTAACGATTAAAAGTTTCTCAAACACAGCAAGCTATTATTATACCTTGGAAGTGATGAAAAGCTCCTCGCGTTTACCCCCTGTGCCAAACCATTTTTTCAGAGCTCTGCCAATACCCGCTTCATTAAAGTAGTCAAAAGCCGTGTCAATGTGCCTGTAGCCGCTTTCCAAGGCATTGAAAATTGACAACTCCATTTCCTCAGCCGGAATCTGAGCAAGATAAGTGATGCACGTTTAACGAATATACTTCTCGAGTGATTGAAAAAAATAATCGTTATGATATATGTCTACTTACCGTGGCAGTTCCCAGTGCGACCTTTGGCATGTCGTATCCTGATGACAATCGGATTTTTTCGGAAGCACCGGCGATGTTCAAAGAGGCAATCATCATTAGAATAAAACCAATAAATTTCATTATTACCAAGTCACTAAGTACTCGACGTCAGATCAGCCTGAAAGCGACTGGGAAGAGTTACCGGTTGAAAACTCGCAGGTAGCCGATGGCCGTAACGGTTTATTTACTTCGGCTCGTGTTTACAGTCAGTACAATGACGATGATTAGACAAAAGTACAAACATTTTCAAAACAAATTCTCGGCTACTTGATACAATGATCGGTTCAAATTATCGATGAGCCTTAAATAATATTCTTATGTGGAATAATATTATATCAGCGATTATTGGCATTATGTAATAATCTTGATAACGTTAGCTATTTATGCAAGGTTAATTTCTCGCACTTGTCCAAAACGATGATTCATGCAATGCAGCGCTGCTATGTATACCGCATAAAGAAATAATTTTCCAGTATACTTTGTTGCGATTTTCCTTCGAGCTCGCAATTATACAAGAGTCCGATTGTATTGTTATGATGAACGAAAAAGCCGTTAATTTGAAAATAAAGGTCTATTTATTTTGTACAGCCTTTATAATTGTGTACAAAATTCGCATCGCTTACAGTTTGATTAATTTTACGAATGAATTTAAAATGATTTTTATTAATACAATTTCATGATGATTTCTCGGGTATTTGACTGGTGTAAGGATACTCTGGATGATTTTCAACCCTGAAAAAAAAGTTATGCGTTAGCTAGAGCGTTTACGCAGCTGCGTCGTATTATATAATTACAATAAAAGAACTGACCCTTTGAAGGCCAAAAAATTGAATATTCTACCGGACTCTCCTCGGTCCAGGCCTTCCATCGTCTTCATCTCCTGGTCGCTGAGCTCAAAGTCGAACAGCTCGACGTTGGCCTTGATTCTCGCCGCGTTCGTGCTCTTGGGTATGACGACGACTCCGCTCTGGACGGCGTGACGCAGCAGCACCTGGGCCGGCGTCTTCTTGTGGCTCTCGGCGATCTTCACGACCTGCGGATTTTTCAGCAACTGCGGCAGGGCCTTGCTCGCGTCGGTCTTCTTGTCGGGGCTGGCCCCCGGCGAGCCCAGAGTACTGTAGGCCGTCACGGCGATGTTGTGCTTCTTGCAGAGCTCGCGCAGTGGCTTTTGCTGCATGTACGCGTGCAACTCGACCTGACAGAGAGAAACGAAAAAACATTCGATTATTATAGAGTCCAGGTTGTATTGCTTGAATTAATTTACGTACTTGCAAATTACTCGGCTGTATTTCGGCACTGCTGACGATCCTCTGAATTTGGGACTCGTTGAAGTTGCTCAAGCCAATGGAACGAGTACGACCGGCTTTCGCTTGCTTCTCCATTTCCTACTCGTCGAATCACACACAATTAGTTTCCACAACGAGCCAGAATCACTCAAAAGTAAAGTAATATCGATGCAGCGATATTATGGGACGTACCTTCCAAGTAGCGACGAGGTCATTGGTCTTGTCCAGTACGATGCTGCCGTCTTCGTTCATAGCGGGTGCCTCCTTGTTCGGGTCTTTGACGAACGACATGGGCACGTGAATCAAAAACATGTCGACGTATTGCAAATTCAATCTTTCCAACGATAGTTTCATGTATTTTTCCACGTCCGAAGCTCGATTCGAAATCGGAGACAACTAAATTAAATCGATCGAATTGTAGTCGTTTACAAAAAATTGCTTGCAATTTGAAATTAACCGATAATAGCCGCCGATTTCACTGACCTTAGTAGTGATAAACAAGTCTTCTCGTTTACCCCCTTTATCGAACCATTTCTTCAAGCTCTTGCCGATGGCCTCTTCGTTGGCATAAATAAAAGCTGTATCGATGTGTCTGTAGCCGCTATCCAATGCAGCTGTTATGGCTTTGTCCGCGTCGTTCGGCGCCAACTGTGCACACATGCAAAGTGATTTTTACTCTCTATACACTAAACATTTAGCTGCACATCCTTGAATTAAAAATCTCTTAAATACCTGCCAAGTTCCGAGTCCAACCACTGGCATCTCATAGCCGGAGGATAATTTAATGCTCGGTACTTTTGCCATGACGACGGTCGAAAGGCTTATGCACAAGAGAAGCGAAATGTATCTAGAAGAAATAGCACATTATAAAATCGTTTTTAAGGTAGGTTTTATCGGATCACGCAATTACGCGTAACAACTGATATCGCGATTTATCTTTGAGTCTATTACTATCTATTGCTCTATCGGTGCAATAGATTATTCTTGTTGACAATGAGTTTAAAAAATTGCAAATATTTAAAGAACAACAAAAGCATTTGATACCTCAACGACACCATGATGCCGGTTTGAAGAATGCGGATCAACTGAGCCACGTTCGGACAGAAGCTGCATCTCTTATACCGATAAATATGGAAAATTACTGTCGAGATGCAAAATTTTTATCCGCAGCAATCTTCGGGGGCATTGCGAGAATATACATCTTCTCGGAGAAGAAAATAAAAGGCACGAATAGCGCCTAATTACAACACTATTTAAAGTAGTTATTGTACGCGGAGAGCAATAATGCTGCTTGTCGAATCGCAGCCGAGAAACTCCAGAGAGGCATTAAATTTTTTTTACCTTGCCACAATTGAGAAAAAGACATTTATCGCCGAGGAAACGATCGATTTACGCGCCTCGATACGATAAATCTACAAAACGATTTGCAAAAAAGGCCGGAATTATAAGTTTTAATTGAATAAATGCTGAGTATGAAGAAATAATTGGGGAGCAAAAATCACTGTTTACCTTCAATTTGCATTTTTACCAAACAATGTCCATTGTTGATGAACTAAACACAAAAATGAATTATCATTACTCTCTTTAGAATTTGATCAACAAAACATCTGAATGATTCAATTTAAAAAAGTAATAAATCTTTTCGTTTTTCTATAATTTAAATGGATTTCGATATTTAAATCAGCGAGTATATTACTTAATGAGAAATTAAAACTTATTAATCGGATAATTTATTTATTGATAAAAATGATGAATGTTATATACAAAAATCTTGTACACTAACTCTATTCTTTATTTATATTACTTTTAAATTCAACTTTTACTTGCGAATAATTCTAAATTTATCATACGACTGAATTATAATTGAACATATTTGTGTTCATTAAAAAAGTAGTTCGGAAAGAGATCTGATTTAAAGCAGAAATGCACGATTTCATGGAAGATCGCATTAATAATGTATACACGGGTAAACGAAGTTTCTAAAACAAGTAATACATGTCTTTCTAAGCAGGCGTCAGCATAATCGCAGTTATCAGTAATATACAGTCCGTAAAGATGATTGAAATTTTCAGAAAGATCTCAGTGAAAACAAGATAGTGGTATATAAACTCTATTTCGCGCTACACGATGCACAGGCTTGAACGGCTTGAAACATAATTCCAGGGATGTACTAGATAATGGCTCAAAGAATTGAATCAATCATGATTTTTTCTTCTATTTATAGAAGAATAGAGTTAATGATTTCGATCTTAAATTAAAAAAAAAAGTAATATGTAAATATTTTTGTGAAAACACGTTCTCTCAAATATCAATTTTTGAATGAAAAAAAAATTCAAGTAATTTTTACGTTCCAATAAATAATAAAGCTTGATAGTTATCAAAATTGCTTATTTTTCATTATTTTATTGTATTAATTAGCAATTACTCGTAAAAATGTAAAAACTTGCTCCAATAGGATCATACAATCGAAAAATAGTTGCTTTGGGATATATTTGTAATGAACCTTTTTGGAATGAATGCTCGGAAGAAAAATTCATTTTCGTATTAAAAACTAGTGGATGACATTGTTTTTTAAAATTCAAATCGTATAAATTGTGTCAAGTTCTTTTTCCAGTTCTGGAAAATTGTTCCAAAGTATAATGGCTTTAATATTTAAAATACCTCGGTGTAAAGCAATTTAAACATTGCTGCAAAATTAATTTTATCAATGCACATTTAAAGAGTCTGGTACTAGCGCACTAAACGCGTACATATTATATACAAGAGGTGCACAAGTGGACGTTTAAATAATTCACTTTTATCGAGTATCCGCAATGTGTGCGGTGTATAGCTGCAAGTGTAAGTTGCTTACTCTCTTTTATCGAACTGCCTGATATAATAGCTGCAAGAGCGTCTATAGCTTAAGTGAATATTATGCAAATCTTGCGGACGCGGAGCGAGTGAAATATAACATTTTTTACGCCTGTACGATAATCACTTGATTTTCTATAAGTCACAGTGCTGCAATGAAAATGTACCCGAGCGAGTGTGTCAATAATTAAACCGGAAAACCATGTAATCTCTCCAAGTGCGCCTTCTATATGACGAATCGATACGTTAATTTTGAGCCAAGTTTTTTACTCTCCACCAATACAGCTTCATCGGGCATCTATACAAGACAATGTAGCACGAGGAAAAAATGCCTCCCGAAGAAGAGCAGCAGCTGTAAAGTAGTTGCCGCAATTTCAAAGTGGGGATTATAGTACACGATAATAAGTGGCGTCGATGAGCCATGTATGTAGTCATTTCAGAGACACGTGTGTATGTGTGCGCTCGTGTGTGCTTTCGCATAATACAGCTACACACAACGTGCGGGCAGTAGATCGCGACGAGCAGAGCATTGTACATAATAGCGCGGATGAGCATTTTAAACATATAAGACGAGGAGCGTCCGGTACAGAGGATACGACGCCGAGCGAGGGGCCTCTGTCTCTGGTATTTATACGTATATTATGCTTATTTTTGTGTTCTTGACGTTTTTGCCGCGTAATATTTTCGGGTTTTTACGATCGACTTTTGAAGCTACCTCCGTTTACTGCGCCCATTCACTTTTGGTTCATTGAAATCGATCATCGATTGAGTCGCGCGCGTCGATTATCGTGAGAAAACAAAGCCACGGCCGATGCGCTCGAATCACAAGAAGGGGGCGACCGCTCGACATTTTTCAATCATTTGAAAAAAAAATCAAAATTCATTAATTTCAATGAGCCTACGTTTGCAAGAAAATAACCTATATCTTTAAGACGTTGTAGCATCTTAACATTATTTTGTTTTGCCTGCAAAAGTTCTTCGACGCACGATAAGATATCTGAATTCAAATTATGAAACGTCCACACGTTTATATACTATTGCTGCAATTCTCTCTCAAGCGCCGAGTGATAATAAAGACATCACGAGTGGCAATAAAGTTTTGTAAACTATGGACTTGCTAAAATCGACCACTAGCTAAATTTTAATTTCTAAAGGTGCGTTAATATTATAGTACTATATTCCATAATGCACGAGTAAGTAGGTATAAAATAAGCTGAACTTACCCTCACAATTATCATGTATAAATTAAAGCTATTCACACCTAGAACTTTCTCTTTTAGCTGGTCGCGAACTAACGTCGTTGCTATTGGCGCGATTCTAGTATGGTATCGTTTTTTTTTGCGTGCTTCAAATTTGAATGAGCTGGCGCGCGGGGTTCCTAGTTGCAGTCCCCCAGCTAGCTCGCAGCTGTCAGTTGCAAGCGCATCTCGTAAATGTGTGTGTGTGTGTGTGTGCGCGCATAGAAATCGATAATAGCCACCCCCGCAGCGGCAATAAAAGCTCTCGAGCTTACGCGCAGGCGTAAAAGCTCAGAGCGTTACAGCCGAAAATCGTCAGCTGAACGACGACAGGCAGTCGCGGACGCGCCGAGCGCACGTGCTTATGTTTGTATGTATGCGCGTAGGTGATATGTGTGTGCGTGAGAAAGTAACAGCCAGGCCTACATGACACACTCGCGCGGCTCAGTTTCTGTTGCAGTGTTTTCTGATTTAGTAGTACCTTTTTATTTTCCCCTTTTTTCTCGCTTCGTTTCATTTCGTTTGAGTGTGAATCGTGGTGCAGCTAAGCACGTGTTCCGAGAGGTGAGCATCAGCTGACGTTTTTCTAATATTAATCGATGGGGTAAGTACCCACCGACACTTGTAAGAGAAAGAGACACGTAAAAAAATTATAAACACTATGGCGTGGAATATAAACAAAAGCTTGACGTTTTTTCTTTGCACCTATAAGATGGGCAGCGACGTTGCAGACGATCATGTGTTTGTTCGCGCTATATGTACAGTAAAATCGATGACTTGTGTCGCAGACGGATTTATCAGTGACATCTTCCATCTGCATAAATCGCCTCACCGCGTCACCTGTAGATCGAGCAAAATTTAGAGATAAAGTTTAGCTATATTTATCGCTCGTGATGACTCATCATAGGATAATTTTTACCGAGATAACGAAGATACGTATACAATCTTTCGAACGTATAGATTGTTATCGGGATTTCTCATATCACGATGGCAATAACGAATGATGAACCGCGACGAATAAACGAGCAGCTGACGAGCCCGTCGCAATATGGACTAATCGGGTCTCTGCGCTTTTAATCCATTTTAACCACGGTCTGACCCACTGGCTCTCGCGCACGTGGTGTAAGCTTCGCTATGTATGTGTATATTTTTTTCAATGTATACGCCGCATGCGTCAATAGATAATGCCACGTTCGCCCCAAGTATGACGCGCTTTATTGACTTTTTGATTTTTCGCCTGCACAACAACATCGCGTTATTCAACACTCGGGGCTTGGCGTTATGTAGGAGTGTATACACGCGAAATAATTCATCGATGGGGCTGTGCAACTAAGGAAGCATTTACATACACGCGGTCAAGAGCGATCGATGGAATCGACACGTTGTGCGCTGAAAGTCAGCCAAGAGTAAAGAGCTTTAATTTCCAAATTCAAGTGCGGTATTCGAAAAATATTCCGAAAATAAGCAAAACAAAAAAACAAAAGAGAGAAGCTGACAAACAAAAAAACAATCGATAAGGTGTATTTTATCGCTATCGAATTGCACTCGAGTGCCGTTATCGAGTCATCGACACATTGTACTATTAGCCGCGCGCGACGTCGACGCCGATCAACGTAACGCTACATATGCACAGTAGACAGTAGACCGGATGACGCGAGCCCGGGTCTATACCGCACTCGTTACATTACAACACTTTCAGGCACAGCACATAGACGCGCATTAGAGGCGAGCGCGAGAACGGGCAGATATCGAGGCCAGTGAGTAATTTAGCGCTGTTTAGAGCCGCATTACATGCACACACACACACACACACACACACACACACACACACATGGACGACTCGTCCGAGCTTTAGATCGTTTCCGTCTCTTGGCCTATAGCACTCGAGCGGTGCACCGACGCGACAAGGGCTGCAGTGCGAGCAGAGAGTGGCAATCGCAAATTATCAAGACCGCCGCGCGCGAGAAAGTGATTCACACCTTGGCGTTGGCCGCGATAATTCATTAAGCCCGATCGTTGTATAATTTGCAGGTGTACCGCGGTGCGCGGCACGAGATGAAGTTTCGAGCGATCGCTCGATGAACGCAGAAGAAAAACAGCTGCAGCTCCGAAAATGCAGAACCGATCGCCTACTACTACGAGCCTGCTGGCGCTGGCACTCCTGCTGCTGGCCGGAGCGTCGGCCTCGACCACCAGGAAAATCGCCGTCAGACCCGACAACGTGCTGATGGATTATTTGGCCTATCGATACGTCTCGATCTTGCACTTTGTCGTGCCCGAAAACGCCGTCTCCGCCGTCTTCAAGTGGGTAGTCGAATACGTATCTTTGGGTACGATAATTCATACGAACTATAGCCTATTAAATCGTTGTTCTTTGTTCCGATGTTAGCTTCACCGTGTACCAGAAGAAGACCGGCGGACTGATGGAGTGCTCCCAGCAGTTCGCGGAGGTCCACGTGAAATCGGCCAGCGTGCCGCTCGTCCATCCGGACGGCTCCAAGTACAAGGCGAACCTGCTGCGCTCGCGGCGGCCCCACGAGCCGATGCACGTCGACTGCAACGGCGACACGCACAAGATCTCCGAGGAGGCGCCCGTGCCCGGCGACTGGTACCTCGTCGCCTACAAGGCCTGGGAGGACCCCAACAACAAGCCCATCAAGCAGGAGGGCCTGGCCGCGAGCTGCGACACGATACTCGACGCCGAGCTCGTCATCGAGTACCCGGACGTCTACCTGCCGCTGGGCGTCAGCGACGACGACGAGAACGAGCGCAGCCTCGGCCTCGGCAGCAGTCAAAACCTCACCACGGCCCTGCTGGAGTTCTACGTGCCACCGGAGAGCCCCAGAGCGAGGCTGACCGTCAAGTCGAGCTGCGGCGGCGAGTGCACGCTCAAACTCCACCTCGGCGGAGCCAGTGATGCGGTGCTGGAGCGCGAGATCAACGACACGGAGACGAGTCTGGAGTTTAGGCCGCGGGACGAGCCCCTTCACCGGGTGCTGCTGAGATTCATGCACGGCCCGGCGACCAACCTCAGCGTCGAGATCCAGCCGATTTCGTCGCAGGATCTGCAGGAGCAGGAACAGCGGCAGCCGGCCCTCAACGTCACGGAGTTTCCGCTCGTCAGATACACGCTGCCGGACTTTTTTACCTTCAATTTCAATCACGTGGTCGGCAGCAACGCCAACGAGTCGGCCCCCCTCAATCTGTCGGCGACGAGCCTCGGCGTCATGAGGTTCCGAATCGAGGATGCCTTGGACACCGGCGGCACGCTCAGCGTCGGCCTCAAAATTAACGACGACGAGAAAAAGGACAACGTCGTAATCGTCGCTTGCGTCTCTCATGGTTCGTATCATCGTAATAATATTTCTTTTTCGATAAACTTCGTGAAACATATAAATCTTCATGTTCTTCTCGCGCTTCCCAAAGAAAGTGAATTCGTGCATTCGTTGTTGTCGTTGTTATTGTTGTTGTTTCGGTATATACTTTCGATCCATTAGATACGCTCGAGATGTCGGTAAAAATGATTCGGCGCCGGCACCGAGCTGCGACGTCATTATTCGCGCTGCTGGACTTTTTCACTTTCCAACTCGGGACATGCTTACATACTAAGCCTCGCGCACGGACAACGCGTATAACATAGCACATACATATGAAAAGTAACGTTTTTATATAATTCCACTTTGAACGCGTGCGCGCAGGTAAATACGACGCAATCTCGTCCTTGGGCCAGTGCCTGCGCGACGTGGACGACTCGACGACCGGGGCCGACGTCTACGTGGCCAACTCGAGCGTGGCGGACTTTGTGCACGTGCCGTACCCCGAGACGGGCAACTGGCACCTGTCGCTGCGGGCCTTCTGCCTCGAGCCCGCCAGCCCCGAGTGCCGCCAGTGCCACGAGAGCTGCGCGAGGAAGCGATGGGACAACGGCACCAGCTACAACGGGGCTAGCAGCGGCTGCGACGAGGGGGTCTGCGCCAACTGCACCAGTCGGCCCTGCGACGCCCGGGTCAAGAGCATCGTCGCCTCGGCCCAGTGCGTACAGAACAGCTGCGGCCGCCAGGGACGCTGCAACGTCTACCTCGAGGCCGGCTACGCCTTCTCCTCCTGCTACTGCTACGGCGGCTATCGGGGCTTCGACTGCAGCGACGACGCCTACGTGGTCGGCACGTCCGACGTCCTGGCCAGGCTGCTCCTGCTGACTCTCAGCAATTTGGCCTTCGTCGGGGCCATTTACGTGGCCGTCAGGCGGGCCTACTACACCGAAGCCCTGGCTTACACGGCGGTGCTGGTCTTCTCGACGTTCTATCACGCTTGCGAGGGTGGCGACAGGGTAAGTTGCCATTTGTTCGATTTTACCATTTATGATCGCGACTGACCTATGCAACGTCTCTGCCTTTTTTTTTCAGAATCACAGCTACTGCCTGATGGACATCGACACGCTGCAATTCTGCGACTTCTTCAACGCCCTGCTGTCGATCTGGATGACGCTGATCGCCATGGCGTCGATGGGCTCGCGGCTCACCTCCTTCTGCCACATCCTCGGGGTGATCGTGCTCGCGGTCGGTGCCGAGAAAGATCGCACGGCCCTCTGGGTGTTCATGCTGCCCGCCGTCACGGGCTGCCTCATCGTCCTCGCCAGCTGGGGCTACAAGTGCCGCCAGAAGGGCAGCCTGCAGTACCCGGCTCGGCGCTACCGCATAGTCTACCTGCCGCTCGGCCTCGGCGTCGTGTTCCTCGGCCTCGTCTGCTACGCCTTCTTCCAGACGAACAGCACCTACTTCTGGGTGCACAGCTTGTGGCACGTGGCCGTGGCGCTGGGCGTCGTGCTGCTGCTGCCCAAGCGCGAGTACATGCAGTGACAGGAAGTGACGCCGACGATCGGCGCCTCCGCGGCCGCGACTGCCTCGCCACCGGCTGCTCTGCCCATTGGACTCTTGTCCTGCTATTACGCGCGTACGACTTGTTGACAGTTGCGTCTTGCGCGCCGACAGTTCCTTTCTTTTTTCGTCTCGAGACTACCGAGTCTGGTGCATTTCTATACTATACGAGCGTGAACTAAACCAAAAGAGAGAGAGAGAGAGGAAGGGAGAGAAAAGTTTGATTTTAGTGTGCCTTGAGCGAGTCTTTAACTTGTTACATGTGATATGCTTGTTACGATTACGGTCTACATTTGGCCTTAACAAAATCCTTCACTTTTACTTACCGTGTAAATCCTTTACTAACTTAGTTTTCGTCCACGTAGGACCGCCTATTTTCTTACCCTCCTGAACGATTCACCGATTTTTAATATTTTTATCGTGTACATACAATCGACGCACGCCAAATTTCTTTATTTAGTTCAACTATTTTTTTGTTAATTTTAAGAGCGATGAGTTGCATCGCGTATAGTCAATACTATAATACGTTGTCAGAGACAATAATTCGACTCACGTGTATTTTACATGAAGAAGACAAAAAAGAAATGCATTTATATATTAATTGTAATTACAATTGTAAAACACTAAAGCACAATGTGACTGTTTGCTTATAAATGGTGAACTCGTACACAACTGCAAATAAGTGATGAATAATATAATGTTTATATTTTTAACAATTTTTTCATTTTAAAAGAGACACGTACCGGTAGTCTTTATTTGAAAAGATAGTCTGTACGTGAAAAGATTCGTCTAATAAACGTTAAAAAATTTGACCTTTCTGTTATGTAAATTAGAAACTATCGAGTGTTATGTAATAAAAACTACACTATTTTTCACACAATACTATCAGCTTGACTATTTATTTTTCATTTAAAAAATTCACAAAGTATAGCATCATTACAGTATTTCATTGCAGAGAGCACAGATCTTCGTTCTAAAGTCTTATCAATACATGATGTAATGTATTATCTTTACAACAGTATCGCGGCTCGGCTTATTTTCTGCCGAAATCCAAAGAATTTTCGCATGAAAGTTTTATCGAATTTTAAATAAAGATTTATGACGTACATTAAATATATAAAATCTACAATTTTACAATCATAATTTGGAATTACCCTTTTTATTGTTTTGCTAATAATTTGAAGATTGAAACGAGGACAAGTTTGATTAATCAATGTTAGTAGGTTGGAAGTTAAAATGAGAAAAAATTGGTGCAGCAATGAAGCTATAAAAGCGTGCTAGGTATTTCGCCATGCTGTGGGGAAAGTAATCGAAAAAACGATGACAATTTTTTTTAATTTTTTTCAAACCACCTCGTGCGAAAATTCTTCCATCTTGCCCTTGTCTACGCATCACGCAGCAGCAGCAGCTGCTGCCCCGGTATTATTTCCGACAGCCGTCGCTGCCGCCGCGAATTTGGCCATGAGACCGATCATGGTTTCGGCGGAGAATCCACACTGTCGATAAGTCTTGGCGCAGTTCTGACCGTTCCTGCCGGCCTCGAGGGCCTCTTGCACCGCCGTACCCTGAAGCGCCGTGCGGAACATCGGACTGGTCGACAGAGTGTCTACGATTTTGTCGAGGGTCGATATCGCGCCCTGCTCGTCCGATCTGTTCTGGGCCAACGACTCGGCCGCCTGTTTCGAGTATGAGCAGGCGACTCGCTGCATGCAGGTCGTGGAGTCGACCCCGCTGTGGGCCAGAGCGTCGTCGAGGCGCGTCATTATCTGAGCGATTCCGCCGTCTTCGCCTGTGGACATTCGTC
Source organism: Trichogramma evanescens (assembly GCA_902732785.1). Lineage (NCBI taxonomy): Eukaryota > Metazoa > Arthropoda > Insecta > Hymenoptera > Trichogrammatidae > Trichogramma > Trichogramma evanescens. The sequence goes on along the minus strand of CACVKI010138513.1, from coordinate 3,873 downwards.
GACAAAATCATGTTTCAGATGCCGATTTTTTGCCGATTTTCTTGTTTTAATCAACGATCGAATAAACACTTACTTCTGGCGTAAGCTCCGTAGGATCCGGACAGTACGTAGAGTAATTTAGGTATAACGAGAATCGTACCGATACCGATCACAGCTCCGAGCAACAGTCCACCAAGATCGATCCTCGCCGGTGCGTAGCTCGATACCCCGTAACCCTGCGTGTGTCAAACAAACAATATGTGTACCGAGTAAATAGTGCATTTATTGTATATCCTAGCTATCCCCAACACCAGGAATAAGAATTGCGCGAATTTGCAGATTAATGAGCGATCAAAGAAGTGACGAATCGGACCATGTCCACTGCCGTGGCCACGTAATGGTACAGAAGGGACACGTTCCTATTGATGAAATTGGAAATGACGCATCGATCGGCGTGAAAATCGCTACTACTCACCGTACTGTCGCCGACGTTCGTGTAGCCGAATCTCGGCTCCGAGGATCTCTCGTTGATCTCGTTGGCGGCCTTGGGTGTCTCGTCGCCCCCTACGACGGCCCCGTTGCGAGATCTCGACTGGCTGGCTATGGCCATCTGGTCCTGCGACTTTGCCGATTTCTCGGCGTTGTAATCGATCGAGCTCGGCTTGAAGTCGTCGTACTTGGGTATAGCCGCGATGCCGCCTATCAAGCCGAGCAACAACAGCGCGATCCCTGACATCCTTTGCTTCTGCATATTTCCGTCTATGGATTATCTACTGGACACTCTTACTTTTTTTTCACGCTCGTCGTACGCGTTATGTATATGGTTTTGCGTGGAGCGATCGATCGCAGGTGAAAAGTCGTAACTGAAACCTCGTAGGTAAAATGTCGCGCTTATATACAAAGTCATGCATCGAAAAGCTCACTTACTGCCAAAGAAGAAGAGGCAGGATAATCGTCGGGGATGCGCTGTGTTTAGGGAACGGTTTCGCTTTCGTTTCACGGAGCGCGCGGGCACGCCTCGTCAACGGCTTACGCGACGCGTGACGCCTCGCGAGGGGCCCGTTTTCGTCTATACGCGCGAGCCTATCGAGCTACTTGTCGTCGTCTACCAGGCTCTATTGTTGATTCGTGCCAGCATCGTCCTCTCGTCCCGAAATAATTCCATTTTGCGACATGTGCGCCAAAAATAAAGGAGCTTCCGGCCTTTTTGTCGTTTTGTTTGAAAACTTGACTCGCGTTACGTAAATCCGTATACGCGTACGCTCTTTAAAGATTCTGCAATTACTTTTGAGGAAAGATACGTCGTTTTGCAGGGCATTGTTTTGTCATTGGCGATCATGATTTGTCGTTGGGACATGTTTCGTCCCGAGATCCTTCCTTACTCGCGCTGTTTGCTTTCTTCATATACGCGTCCACGTCGCGATCGTACTTGTATCGCAATCTGCACCTGCTTCGATAACGATCAGTTGGCAGGAATTATACGATTGATCTAAATATAATCGCACACCTGCACATGTGCTGCTGCAGCTCTGCCAACACATCATTTTTACGAATTCATGAGAAATTAATTTCTTCGATTGATGCAATTTCAATGTCACGCTGGCTGATCATGGTTTCCTCGAGGCTCTTGACCCAGAGATGCAATTATTATACACGCAGATGATAAAAATGAAATTAAAAGTCCAACGCACCTCTGTAGCTCGAGAAAGAAAAAGTTTGCTATAAATATTATTATCTTTTCTGTCTGCGAGCAAAGTAATTGATCATTACTTGCACGTAACTGAATAAATACAGTCGCGGCGTTTTATATTTTCACAGGTTGACTTTCGTTGATTTCTCTTTTTTGTCTTTAAAGGAAGATTTATCATTGCACGCCTCGTGCCTCGCCAACGATGTCGTTGACTCCAAATTAAGATGTTCGTGTATTTTTACGAATAATCCTCGGGATGCGTTCGGTGAGTCGGAGGCGCGACGCGACCGATGATTTTCGCGCGCCGAGGAATCCGCATTTCCTCTTCCCCGATGTTAATTTTTCTCGCCCGAGCCGGTGTGATAACGCCTACTTCCGTGTCACCGATAAAATCTCAGATCCATACGAGTCCGAAACAGCGCTATATTGCTCGCCGACGAGTCACCCAAAGCTCGACGTTATATATCTGCGGCTGTTCCAGTTATGCACCTTTTTTAAGAGAGCTGGAAAGTAAAAACGCACACGCATGACAATTCGTTTCGCATGTGGTAATGTGAGGAAAATCATTATGGAATTCACGCGGTAGGCGTGGATTTTCTATTCAACGCGCCGCAATGGCTCTTCCTTCTTTCTGGCTTTTGATGTATTTAAGTAGAGAAAGGGCGTTGGACACGCGTTGGCTCTTTCATATATATTTGTACTCGGGCGCGCGAATTGCCAAGTTGCATTTTCAGCTGCAATCCGTACGCAACGCGGCAGTACTTATTTTTTTCATCATCCTCGTGTCCCAATAGACGAAGGTTCGATTTACTTTGGCGTAATTGCTACAGTGTGTTTTTCTTACTTTTTGTGTCTCTGCGAGTGACGAAGCTTTTGTTGGCAATTAAGCGTATTAAAGAGCGATGACACCGAGCGACGATTGTTTTCTCATAATTTACATAGCGACGAAAATATTTCGCCATACATTGTTCTCCCCGACGCCGAAGATGACGCTGGCCGGACGATGACGTTTGTCTTTTGCCCGTTGGTCGGCTCGGCTTGCTGTGCACGTCGTTGCGCTCTTTCATACGTTTAATTGTATACCTCGGGCAATGAATTAAAATAATCGCTCCAATTACGAAGCAGTTGCTCTACCTTTGTTGAATTTTCGCAGCATCCATACAAAGTAGTGCAAGATGACAGTGAAGAATAAAAATGTTTCCATGCTGATAATTGCTGCGATCTGCTACTGCTGCTGCTGCTCGCTGTTGGCAAGCGCCGAGATGCATCGACGCAAGCCTCGCTTCATCTCGTTCAACAAGAATTCGGGAAAAGTTGACGTGAGTCTTATTCTATCATCGTACCGTCGAAATTGGAGCAAAGTCGTGACGATTCGCCGTAAACCAAATTCTAGTTAGCCTTGGATTTGTCGGTGCCGTTTTTGTCGATTCCGTTGGACAACAGAAATGGTCAAAGTGGATTGAGTATGCCCTTGGTGAACATCAATACCAAGTCATTGGCCGCTTTGGGTATTCTCATGGCTCTCAGTGCTTTTGTTCTGCCGTTGCTCATTAAACAGACGACCGGAGTCGACATGCACAATGGCAAACCGGCTGGTCTACACCATCAGTACAGTAAGGAACATAAAAGTAATTGAGATGCAAAATTCGATTCAATCACGGAAAAAATAAAATGAGTTTCGCATCCAATGATTAGGGTCTGATAGGGCATTGGAAGAAAACAGCTGGTCTTCGATGATCAGCGAATCATTGAACGATATATTCCAGCGCGACGCGACTGCCACGCCGTGCATGCAAAGAATCGCTTGCTCCGCCGTTCACTCGTCCAAGAAATCCGACGATCCATCCAATCTGGACACGATAATCGAGGAAGTTTCCAGGTTTTATTAAACAAAAAAATATGTTTTTTCCCCATAAATGACAATCGATCGAAAAATATTCCGCTGATTTCAATTTTATTACAGCCACCGATTGTTCGACAACATGACCGGTACGAGCATGAAAAACGCCGTGGATAAGGGGCGTACGGTCTCGAGCTTGGACGAATGCGCCAACTTTTTCCAGGGATGCAACATCGATTCGCAAGACATAGCGAGTTTATTCAAGATTTTTAACATTTAAGGGGGGAAAGGTACCTAAAATCTCAACAAAAAAAAAATTTTTTTTATTGACTTTTTTGATAGGATTTTTTCTCAGCTTTCCAGC
>CACVKI010138512.1:0-13949 GCA_902732785.1 Trichogramma evanescens | reverse complement strand
CGGTTTCATATTCAGTGGCTTACATTCTTTCGAACCCTTACTACAGAATTTGGAGGTATTTTTTGCAAACCTATAGGCTCTTCAAGCACACTGTGTATGGGGCTTTAAAATATATTAAAAAAATTTTTTCTCATTTTAGGTTATAGTTTTTTTCGTATTATTTGACAAATTTGAAAACTTTTTTTGTTTGAGATCTTGCTTTTTGATCTAGAACTAAAGAGATTAAGTACAAGTTTTATCATGCTTAAATTTCTCTAAAATGTTTCAACGTTGCTTTTTTAAGGGGAGGCTCTCATGAGACTCGATAAAAAAAACGAGTTTTTTTTGCTTACTTAGTTAGCAAATGTCCCGTAGAATACATCCCCTAAACCCTTTTTACCAAAATCGATTTGGTTAAAAAGTTACAGGCAAAAAACCGGAGTCGTCTTTTTACGAGCGAACGATGTATGCATGTATGTAAATAAAATTAGCTGACTAAAACTTTAAACGCATTTTTCTAGAAACCATGTTTTCTGAATCGGGCGGCAAGATATCTCAAAAAGTACTGCACTTAAAGATACGCTTTTTTTTTATTTTAAAGCTAATTAAATCGTCTGGAGGTTGAACCTAAACATTTTTTTATTTTTTCATTATTATTATTTTTTAGAGCCCTTAAAAGATCCAAAAATGGGCAAAAAATAAAACATTTTTTTCCGAAGTCCGCCATTTTATCAATTTTTAATTTTTTTGCAATTATTTTGGTTCAACCTCCAGCAAATATCACCTAGTTTAAGAGGAACTTCGAAATTTTAGTTTGGGACTATAGCTGAAGGCGCTAGCTTTCCGCCCGTTGGGGCATCTTTTTTTAACACGACCTCCATCAAACGCTGCTAGGGGATAAATAATTCGATATTTTGGTCTGAAAAAATTTGTAAATATAGTTACATCCATACTTTATAAGTACCAAAAAACTTGACTGCATTATTCACTTCCTTCAACGAAAAAAAAAATCACGAAAAACATGTCATTTTTGAGGCTCTAGATGAGAGCCTCCCCTTAACCTATCTCACTTGCTTTTGTGATCAAGTGAACTTTAAACAATCAAGATCCAATAAAAAATTCTGAACACACTATTTATTATATAGAATATTAAGAATAATTATTTTTCTTTCACTGCCTAAAGACTTTCATCCGCTACATTGTGAATTAGAGAAAAAATTAATTTTGACTTTTAATTAGTTACTTTCATTAAGGATCTTAATAAATAATAAAATGCTTTGAAATAAAACAAAAAAATTGAAATCAAATTCACCAACAAGTTATAGTCGAGGTATAATGCTTACATTTACATTGCATAATATAATTTGGACAAACTAGTGAATGAATACGCTTGTATAGAACCATTACCTACGCGTAAGCTGCTCTTGTATACATATGACCGATTCTCTGTAAAATCAAGTGGCAAATGAGTAATGATATTAAACTTTAATGTCACTAGAATTTGCCAGCCGTTTGAAAATACTTTCTCAGAAAAAAATATTCTTAAAGGATATGAGCTCTCTGAGTATTTGCTCATATGCAGAAAAAAGTTAAACTGCACTATTTGAGTAACTTGAGAAACTTCTTTACTTAACTTAATTGGGTATATTTCCCAAAATATTTCTACTGATAATTTTAAAAAATGGCTCCTGAACGTATGTAACAGGTCAATAAGTTTATGATAATGATAATTCATGATTTTACATAAAAAAGATATTTGAAAAAAAAATTTATTGGTTGTTTCGATTTGGCATAGAATTGGCCATATAGACTCTCACTTTCTGTTTTCACTGGCCTAGTTCATCTTCTCTGTCCATACGCGCACATGTCTGTCTGACTATCTGTCTACTTTTTTGTTCTCTCTGTGTCTTTCCTTGCTAGACTCTATCTAACTTACCATCCCAAACGCAATTTCTGTGTCTTTTACCTTATCTAGATAATCATTATGATTTTTTCTCCATAATGAAGAAAATTTATGCTGGTTTTTAATGAAAACGCAAAAGCATAATCATTTTTTGTAACTAAGAATAAACAAAGTCGTTGAAATTGATTGAAATAAATAATTTGAATGCTTAGCTTAACCCATTAGCCGTTAATATTCAGAATTTTCCTAACAATTATTGAGTTTATGTTTCTAAAGTAAGATTTAAGGCTTTATCCGACTTCAAAATTGAGTTAAAAGTTAATGATTAAAAGTTATAAACAATTGAACAAAAAAACACGAATTAAAAAAAAATGGTATTGACCCAAATTTCAAAACATATAGAAACTTGATTCATAGGTCTAACGCATATTTTTGGTGTCCATGGGATGTAGATTTGAAATTCCAATTATTACAATATCGAAATTGAACATGACGGACATTAAAAATTATATGAAACAAATTTTTAGAATTGTCCGAAGAACATGCCTGAATTTGTCAGAATTTTCTGGGAAAATTTTTTGATTTTGGAAAAATGTCAGAACCCTAAAAATTTTCCTTTTAAAATTCAAATGCATTTTTGTTTTTATTAACTTTTTGCTACGGTCGATATTTTTCGAGAAAAATTATAAATATCATTTGATTCAACATTTTTTTTTGTAGATCGCTTTTTTTTTTAAAGAAAAGGTGTTTCTAAATAAACGTGAAAAATCTCAGGTACATTTCGACTTTTCTGATCATCTTTGATTATGATTAGAAGATGATCCTTTCGCAGTATCACTGTGAAAAGAAACATCAAAATGTCTCTCAATAAATTTTTTTCAGTGTTGTGTCTCGAATAATGATTACCTGATTTTCGTAAAAGTCGATAAATTCATGTGACATTCACTTACAACCAACCAATAGATTTAATTGATTGTGCAGGTTTGATAATAAATCTATCGTTATTATTTTTTGAGGATGCGTAAGTCCAAATTAAATAAAACAACTAAATTGTATGTTCTGTCTATAATCAGAATGACTTCCTTTATAAAATACATTTCATCTCTCCTTCATGAGTCAATTTTTTTAATAGACTTATTTAACTTTCTCAGCATCAAATATACTCCATGATAATCAGTGACATAAGAATGACTATCTAATAGCATCTTGATCAGATTTACAAATTAATGAAAAAAATAGAAAAAATTAAATTCACTTTTAAAAGTATTTATTTGAATTTTAATGTTTAGTTATTATAACTAAATATTATTTTGATTGAAATAAATAATTATTTGGTTCAAATAAAACTTTATATAGAATAAGGATCTCTTTTCCAGTGTACTTACTAGGAGACACGCGCTACAGAAATTGTATTCACAAATAGTTTAAATGAAATTTTCTTAAGTCATTCATTACTTTAAATAAATATAATCTTAAAATATTCGGGAAAAGATATATAAATAAAAGTCAACATGAATTTATACTTTGTATATATCACATAATTTTTTATCTCATAAGCGACAAAATTTAGGTCATAGATAAAAAATGAACGACTCTAAGATACATAGTTACAGGATACAGCATATTCGAATCTTCATTGAAGTACTATCTTTAAAGAACAGGAGATAAAGTTAGATTATACCTTGGAATATGACTGTCTTGAACGATAGCCAAATTTGAGACATCCCCATCGTACCATATCAATGTTTTTGCTGTATTTTTTCTGTCTTCAATTAAGTGCTTTGATAAGTGCCTAAAAACTATTCACTGAAGGTTACTTTAAAAAAAAAAGTAGTTATCTCTGTATGTGAAAAACTAAATAACTTATGATTTCGCTTGTAAATGCAGAAAACGTTATTATTGCACTTATCACATTAGAGAAATTCTTGATTATTTTGTATAATAAACAACCATGTTTAGATAATGTTTTCTATTGAAAAAAATATAATTAAAATAATTATTAAAAATATAATTAAGAATTTTTTTCATTTTTCCAAACTATTGAACCAAGACGGATTGAAATGGGGTTTTTTTGAATTAGATTCGTGAGAGCGTATAATGTGTTGAATAATGTGCTGTGAGGGAAAAATTTGTGAGGGAGAAATGAAAAATTGCATCGGAGCATGAGAAAAATGCATTTCAGAAATGCGTCCTGCGGTCATAATTTTCTCATTTTGCTAAATGTCAGTGGAAATGTGTCTAATTCTGTCTCTATAGGAGTTTCGGAATCGCCGAAAACACATATCATCACGAAAATAGTCTACGACATATCAGGAGCCCAAAACGGGCCCTATGTACCTCGTCTCCTGGAGTTCTCGTCGAAACTCGTTATCCGGGGGTTTTCGAGGTCGTTAAAAACGAATACCACTACGAACTGCTTCGGTGCGCAGTACCTCATTCGGCGCTGAATCTCGCGTTTTTTCACATTCATCGCTGTATTTAATTTCCTCAACTTTCGATCTAGAAAATTTTTAAAAAACTTTAAAAATACGCTTTTGTTTTTGTTAATGTTCAAAGTTTATTTTTCAAATTTTTCGGGTGAAATTGAATTTAAAAAAAAATCTAGGTACACTATCAGAAAGATGAGATAATTTACTATCGAAAACGTTTGCCACATATTTTGTTACAGAGGGGGACATGTTATGAAGGGTCCGCACTGGGCCCAAGTACTTAGGAGGTAATTTTCCTAGTAATATTCGTTTTTAGTGACCTCAAAACCCCCTGAGTAGCGAGTGCCGACGAGATATGTTTAATAATCCCATTAAACTCCAAGAGCCGAGGTACATAGGGCCTGCTCTGGGCTCCAGGTATGTTGGAGACTATTTTTGTGATGATATTTGTTTTCAGCGACTCCAAAAACTCTGGAGTGTCAGAATTAGACTAATTTCCACCTATATGAGAATCTTTGCCATTGGACAAAATTCAGACATGATTTTTAAAACTATACCTCTGTATTATTGTTAAATCTATTTAAGGGGGTAGGGTCTTGACTAAATTGATAAAAAAAAAATTTATAATAAGCTGGCTACAGCAAATTTTCACATGCAACGTAAAAAAAATCCGGTGGACGACGTCACTCAAAATCTACTCGACCGATCCACTTCATACTTTTTACACTATTTAAGTAGATAATATATGAGGTAATGACGTCGAGATAATTAACTTTTTGCATTTTTAAATGCTTTTTACCAACATGCACAATGAATTTTTACCTTCATTTTTTCAAAAAATTTATTTTTTTCACTTCAAAATGATGCCAAAAACTCAAAAATCATTATAAACGAAATATCTCGACGTTATTACCTCATAATTTATGTAGTTAAATAGTGGGGAAAATTTAGAACCAACTCGATGAAATCGTTGCGGCATGATGCATTTCTAAAATGCATTTTTCTCATACCTAAATGACGTTTTTCATTTCTCCCTAACAAATTTTGTACACAAAATTTCTAGACACTCTTACGAATCCAATGCAAAAAACCTTAAAACTTCATCAGAAAAACTCTATAGAAGATTATGTAAATATTGTTCCCAGGTATTTTAGGGGTCGCGAATATATTTTATTGACACCTAACGAGAAAAAATAGCCTGCTCATGGTAAAAATATTAAGTTAGACTTGAACAACTAATTTTTGCACTACGAAATATTACATTTTGATGCTGACGCCATTACCCTCTGTAAAAATTTGTTGACGGACTCTACTTAAAATTTTTTTTGTTAATGATAAGAATATATTTATGAGATCTTTGTAACATATTGCCATTATTTTTTGTTTATAAACCGAAGTTTCAAAAGAAAACGATTCATTTCATATTATTAAATCGATTCTGTTAAGAGCAAGAGTCAGATCGGGTAAGATATTTTTCTTAAAATGAAAAATCGAGCAGTAAGTGTAAAATTTGAAAGTTTTTCCATCGTTTTTTCATTTATTCACCTTGTGTAAAAGTTGTCTCGAGATTAATTACGTGAAAGATTTATTTCGTGATGCGGCTGTGTTTAATTTTTTCTCCTCTTATATTCCAAATGCCTTTTCATAATTCTTCACTAATCTATAAGCTCGTTGTACCCACGTCTAAGGAGTGAATTGATTGCGCAATCGTTGTAGATTTAAAAGCTTCCTGGCCTACAATGATGAATGTGGGCTGCATTGTGGTTTACGAGGTATATAGGTACACTGCCTCTGCCAACGTACCCACGCGTGTTACAACGTGGAAAATATAGCGCGAAATCATTAAACCGTATATTTATAGAATGACAACATTACTTTTCCGCTCAACTTTGAAGTCTTGGTAAAAAAATTCGACCATAATAATGATTAAGAGTCATACATTTTTATCTTAGGACATTTTTAAGTGATAGCTTCAAAGTGAATGAATATGTAAAATGGATAAAATAATGAAAAATTTGTGTAGTCCAATACCGAACATATCATATTAATATTGTCGGCGATGGCTAGTATTATATTTAATGTGCACGAGGCTGATGTCAAGGACCTTTTGTACATCTGAAAAACGCTAGCCAAGCAAAATACCTGCGAACGGAACATTACTAAGAGGTGATCAAATTTCTACCTTTAAAATCAAACTCAAGTTCACTGACATTGCATAAAAAGCATCTATCGAGGCAGATAGTTCTAAGGTCATTGTGCTCACCTGTTGGCTGAATTTGCAAAGCTAACTTGTGTATTATGTGCTGACTTTGCAGTACATCACGTATGTCTTGCTACAATTCATTTTCTCAATTACAACGATGAATTCGACGCGCAACCTGATTCGCGAGCTTGAAGCTTAAAGTATTTTTTAATATTGACTAATTTAACAAAGTACATTGAATAATTTTTTCTTTGGAAAACGTAGCAATTTCGAATGCATTTTTCATCACGCAATATTGTTTAGAATTATTTACATTAATTACCAATTTAACAATTATTACTATCCAACACGAGGGAGACGATTCAAAAGAAATAAGAATAGAGATAAGAAATCGCTTAATCACGTTGGATTATGAGTAACGCTCGTCATTTGTAGGTGCTGTACCTAATCCAAGCTATAATACGTTTATTGCCGTTTGAAAGAATTAAAATGTGCATGTTCTAAATGTATCGATGTACTTTAATGATACACTCGATTTATAAATATGTGGACGTGCTTTGTTTTTTTGCTACACAACAGATGCAGTATGTTAAATATTTTCGAAATGATACATGAAACTAAGATGTATATAGTTTCAAATGACTAAAAAATTGCACCCACGCTTTAGCTTGCCTATGTTTTGTTGTTGTTGATGCTCGCATCAGGGGCCGAGCCTGCGGCAAGCTGACAGCTATTGAATGTTAATTAAGGCAGCATCTAGCACTCACACCGCTCTTTGCCTCGCACCAAAATTCAACTCATATAAAAGTCTCTTCTACCTATCAAATGACAGATATGGATGATTCTACATCATGGTTCATGGAAACACGTATTGTTCTTCATCGTGAATAGCTGATCTGTCATACAAATATACCTTTAATGAGGATGCTAGTTTCTACAAAACAATATTGTGAAATTTTATCACTTCAATATGAAGTCAGTTTATGGATATACTTTATTTTTTAAATAATTTTTAATTCTTTTTAAGGTATTTGGAAATTGACATTAACTGCGGTGATGAATGAAAAAAAAACTTGATGATTGCCATAATTTTGAAAGGAAATGAAAACAATGAAAAAAGCAAAAGTGAGATTAATGAGTAATGAGATATATCGGTAGAATATAGGTCAAACGTTTGTCGATATTATCATTTCCGAGGCAATCCATTACTTTGCTTGAAGTTTTAAGCTTTTATTGTTTTTTTCTCTTCTAAAATGAATTCTTTCTTTACATAATTGATTTTTATTAAGTTTAACACGTAATTCAAACCTTGATACGCGCTATTTTTTCCATAAGAAAACATACATTCTGATAACACAATCTTAGCCTTACCTGCACAATAATCAGCTGATGCTTGAGATGCGTTCGCACTACTAACGGTCTTATCAGTATGTCATCGGTCCACGCTATTATATACGTCTATACAAATACATGACATAGGAACCGGCTTTATCGCGACCAACTACATATCGTGACACATGCTTAATGCAAGACACAGGTGTTCGGTGTGTGGTTTCTGGTAAAAACCTGGGAAATTTTTTTAATTCACCAGCTAAGGCTCCGAAGTGCAACATGACGTTTTTTCTTATCAGTTTGTATTAATTCATTTTTATTCGCATGATGAAATAATTTCATATATCTTTTATTGATTCATAACCAATGTCAATTTTCTAATAAACGAATAATTTCAAAAATAAAGCAACAATTCTTAGAAAAATCACATATCTTTGTACGTTGCAACAATTAAAGTAGCGAGAATCCGCTGCAAAACGTATAGATTATCAAAAGATTACAAGAAAATTAGGAGTTAAATTTTCAGTTGATTCAGTAGAAATGTATATTAACAGAGCTATCAGAGCCATTCTATGATCCTATTATGATTGTAAGATTGCAATATTATCGATCTTGCAACTGTGGTTGGAGTGTAACCCACGTTTATAAATACATCGAAAATCACAAGGCACGCTGAATTCCTTTAGTTATCCTGAAAACGAATAAAATTTTATTTTAATGCTCGTACTGATGACCACATAAGGACATTTTTCCTGAGATCGTAATAGTTCTACTTTTTGTCTACGTCTACCAAACGTGAATGAAAGAAAAAGTCGGTAAATTATAATGACTGATGACTTTCGGCAAATAATCAGACAAAAGTATCGATTATGTTTCTAAGATTCGCATAACTTCAGCTTTTGATGTATAGAAAAAAATGTTAAAAAAAGTAATAAAATTATCTATTGAAAATAATTTTACTCAAACCTTTGCAAAGGAATTGAAAAAAATAAAGGAGAAAAGAGGAAAAAAGACTTTAGTCATAATCACCAATGCAGATAAAAAGAAGAGAGAGGTCTTATGTAAGCACAGGCTTGTATACTGCAGCATGAGATTCTCATAGCCCACGCTTTTGGACGGTACTGCTCTTGCACGTACGCACATACAAACGCACACACAGAAGAACATTATTCTTGGAAAAAGATACTGAATAACATGCACGCTCGTATATATATAAAGACTCACATTTGCAGCAAGTGGGGTTTCACTCGCTTAGCGTTAAAACAGGGCCTGATTCTTGCGCGCATCCAATTGTTATTCCCAATCTCTTTCTGTAGCTGTTTTACCAAAGAATAATGACGTCAGCCGATTGGTGTGTTCGTCGACCTGCAACAAGGATAGTTTGATCACGCCTATTTAACGGTATTCGGTGAAACAGACGACTATAGCTACTTCCTGGACAGTGCATTAATGCAAATAGTGAGTTTTAATTGTTTTGAACTCGATGAGTGATTGCATATGAAAAGTAAATACACGACGTTCTTAAGACGATGTTTACCCGTAAAAAATAATTTCAATATTAATAAAAAATTGTCAATTATTTTCTTACCGCTTATTGCTGTAAAGTATGGCATCCTGTTTCATCATGGCAAAGTTCATCTTGTATCAAATAGTAATCGAATCATTTATTTGCAATGCAGGTCTGCAAGTTATAATTATAGACATTTTTGGCATCAGTTTTTTAAACACGAGTCAAAAAGAGAATGGACAAAATTTTACTTTCAAGTTCAGGAAACAATCGTTACATTATACATATAAAAAGATAAAACAGTATGGCCGCAAACAATAATATCAGTAATGCGTTCATTTAGAAAATAATTGCATGAATATTAGAATATTATTTTCTACGGCAATGAAGATTGGGGAGAATAAGAGTGGAGAATCGTTATGGCGTCATGGTGTTGTTGCGACGCCGAACGAAGTGTTGGGGGGACCTCCATAAGTGTGCCAAGGTGCACCTCTCAAGAAAGCCGAACCGACCGGACCACTCTAGCCATAAGCACGCATGAACGAGTTAAAGCAAGCAACCATTTCCCTCATATGCACGCGCACTATTCTTTCTTACTCGTTCCCACTCGCACATGTCGGCTGTCCGGCATCCCTTCAAATTTAACTTGCCTACGACTGTGTGCACGTAGATTATTCATGTGCGAGTGAGTATGCGTGTGCGAGTCACCGCGAGCGTATGCTGCACGCAAAAAGTGAGAGGAAGACTAGACTCGTGCCGATGGCTTTTAATAGATTTTTTTTTTTAAATGCACGCCTTAGCACATTCGCGTGCTCGTGTAGTTTTTCCTAAGAATGAAAAATTCTGGTAACAAGTGTGCAGCATCATGTAAAAGTAAAATCCAAGGCTTACGAAGCCTGCTAGATTTTTTTCCACTTAATCATAAGACAAAAACTTAATTATTGTTTTTTCATATCAGAAAAGATCTCGAAGAAAATTGTCAATTTCATCACGTGTCAGTGAGAAATTCTCCTATAAATAATAGTATGATAAATAGGGCGCACGCACTGGCTACAAATACCCAAGCGCGGGCTAATTAAATAGTAAAATTTATACTTATTTTTCTTCGCTATAAGAGTAAGGGTGCAAGAAGATAATCGGTCATGTAGGTAAAAAAAGTGAGAGGAAGGCTATTGCATCCGCCGGTCAAATATGTAATGTACACGTATAAAAGTATTATATATGCAAGTAATAACACTGAAATGTTGCTCTGAAATTAGCGTAACGATTATTTACTTCATCTTCATACATACATAAGCATTATGTTGATTATGCCGCCGTTCTCCAGGCATGTCGACATCATCCTGCATGCACATACACACATGCGCTGTGGCTGTAGATCCGCATAAACTCTTACAAGTTGCCAAGAAGTAAAAACTCTGCATTTTATTTTGCTAAAAAATCACAATGTGTGTGTGTGTGTGTGAGAGAGAGAGAGAGAGAGAGAGAGAGAGAGAGAGAAGAGGCTGATGTGTGTTGAATATATGTGCACTTGTCTATATGTGCATCCATACACTTAGTCGTACATGCGTAAATTTCCCGAGAATACTTATTAACATGTCACATATTTGCGAATAATATTGAAGAGTAGACTTATTTACTTTCGTTCGCAACCTAGACACAAGTTTAGTATTTGAATTTTCGGTGGACCTAACCAATTTTCGAGTAATTTTAATTTTTTTGACGCATTACAAAAAGTTTGGATCTCCTCAATTTTATTTTTATAATCGAATATATTATTTATCACAGAAGAAATATTTTTCTTACTTTTTGGCTGACATCAAATACTGCGCACTTTGTGTACCATAGTGCAAATCAGTCAAATTAATGCGTAAAAGAGTAATCTTTTTTGATAAGATTGTTAAAGAAACGCAAACGAAGATACTTTAAAAGTAGAGGGCGAAAAAAGTCAGCTTATGCAAAAAGAAAAAACAGCCTCAAATGTCAACTGAACGATAATTTTGTTGCCATTTTGTTAAAAGTTTAATTTTAACAAGTAATCAATTATCTAACAGAATTGAGGTATAACGTTTAGTTTTTTCATCTTATTATTAAATTTTAGAATATTAGCAGATTATGCTTTAATTTATATGTGACGTCTAATTACAAAAATTACTCATGTTCAATGATCTCAATTTTTTGTTCATGAAAATTCAAGTATAAGAATTCATACATTTAATTGGTTAATTTATCAATGATTGTTTTCGTTATAGTATGTGATAATCACTAATTACAGATATTTGATAAATTTTTTCATCCATTTGCATCGTCATCTTATAAATTGAAAAGTTTGTTAGAAACGATATAATTTGATTCTCATTATTTGTGGTTATGCTAATATAAAATTTTGTTAATAAAAATTGCTCAGCAAATACATGTATACTCTTATATTCATAAATTATGAAAATAGTGAAAGCTCTTTTTTTAAAAGTTGTGTTCAAGAGTCGAAATCATCTTGGCTAATGGCGACCTTAACCCCGATGAAAATTTAATTACTCGTCAAGTTCTATTTTCAGGTGAGCTTTCGCGCCGTGCACTGTCTCGTTCTCTCTTATACTCCCACGTTGTCGTGTACTCAAACAGCTGAGCCCTTCTCTCTCTTCCTCTCTTTTTTTTGGCCCTGGTCCATCCACCAAAAACAGACGTGGCTGCATAAGCTGTCTGTAAATACATAAACATATAGATTGCAAACGCGAATGCTTAATGATAGGGCATCAACGTGGAATTAAGTGCGCACTTAATATCCCCTGCGCATATAATCGCGCTAAAGTGCTCGGTAGACAAGTGCGAACGTTTTCTACACACGAACAAAGATAAACTTGTCGATTCCGGATAGTTGGCGTAGAAATCATCACTTGTGAGTCTATGTGCCATTAATGCGCTTGTATAACGATCGATTTATTTATAAAGCAGAATCAGATCACACGCTCGAGACGATTGAGTCGCGCACGAGCCGATAATAAAGCGCAAGGCTGCTGACCCCACTGTCTCTAAGACTTTGTGTTTCTTTAAACCATGCTTAGGATTACAATAAAGACGAATAATTTGTGCTGCAGCAAGATTTATGAGAACCGAAAATTCCTGAATCTTTCGAATGAACTGTTATGATTGTAATGAATCGTAAAACTTGTTATCGCCTACGTGACTTTTCGGCTGATTCTATTACTTACTTAGATAATTTGCTCGTGTATTGACATTCTGCTTCATGAACAGTGTTTATATACTATCGGTGCACCAGTCAACATTTTGAATGTTAATCGTTATAGGATTGATCATCAGTCACGTATGTGACAATCGATCATTGATTCTCTGGCACATTTAGAGGATGATGCATATTTCCTCAATTCAGTGCATTGGCACTAACGACGCATTGATGCAGTACGTACATTTCTCGAGAGTTTGTTTGACTCCTCAGCACGGAAGTGAATTCTTTTGAAATGAAATATATAATTGTTTTGAGTACACTGCGATAAAATAGTACATTTTGTTTTAAAATAGCTAGCTCGATTCGGGTGAAGAAGCGGATGACAATTGTTATGTTTTCGAAGCTGCAGTTAAGGGGTAATGTCATTCTAAGATTTTTTAAAAAAGTCAAAATTCGGGAATTCTCTGCGAAAAAAATTTTTTTTATAGATTTTCACTACAAAATAGTGGATATATCGCGAATTTACAAAAACGGCGATTTTTTTTATCAACGTTCACTTTTCTCGGCTTCTATGGCCCCTAATAATTAGTTAATCGAAAAACTGCTACGTGGCTTACTGGAAAATGTTATTTAAAAGCTCCTGTTAAAATTTCAGCTTAATCCGTTCGATAGTTCTCGAGATTTTTGTCAGTTAGTGTCGAAAATGTTATTTCGAGAAAAACGTGTTTAAAGTTTTTCTTGCCCATTTGGCTCTTGTATAACGTGGTGTAAAAGCTTTAAAAATAAAACATCGTAAAATTATTCTGACCCTATAAAACCAACTGAGCATCTTCCTATGCACGCAAAGATTGCTTTTAATGTAAAAAAAGATATATTGATTTTTGAAAAATCTTAAAGTGGCTTTACCCTTTAAAGTAATGTAGCAGTTGCATTGTACGCGTGTCTATAAGATATTAAGAAATAGATAAAATAACTACTTACAAGGAGAGCCTTTCATCTCCGGGTCACCAAATGTCCTGAAATTTTTTTTGTGGTCTGCTGGTATCTAATCATGAAGCTCAGTATGCTTACAAGGAGACCACATGAGATGCGGGTCACGAAATGTCCTGTAAATTTTTTTCTGGTCTCCTGGTACCTAATAATGAAGCCTCCTATGCTTACTTTGATCCGATGGGCCTTAAGGCTCATTTTAAAATTCATTTTCTAATCTATTGAAAAACCTTTGTGATTTTCTAACTCGTAACAGGACATCTTAAATGAAAAGTTGCATAATGTACAAGTCTTAGAATTAGTCAAAGAATACATTTAAATTTTTTCAGAATTTTTGAGACCTGCTATCACCTATTTTCAAAGGCCCAAATTTGACGCGTTTTCACGTTTTTCTTAAGAATTTCAGAGACCTTTGAAAATAG
>CACVKI010138509.1:0-10209 GCA_902732785.1 Trichogramma evanescens | reverse complement strand
GGATTAATCCTGGATTTATAACCTGGATTTTTAATCCTGGATTTATAACCCGGATTAATCCTGGATTTATAACCCGGATTAATCCTGGATTTATAACCCGGATTATAACCCGGATATTTAACCCGGATTAATCCTGGATTTTTAACCCGGATTAATCCCGGATTTTTAACCCGGATTTTGAACCCGGATTTTGAACTCGGATTTTTAACCCGGATTTTTAACCCGGATTTTCAACCCGGATTTTCAACCTGGATTTTTAACCTGGATTTTTAACCCGGATTTTCAACCTGGATTTTTAACCCGGATTTTCAACCTGGATTTTCAACCCGGATTTTTAACCCGGGCTATAACCCGGATTAATCCTGGATTTATAACCCGGATTTTTACCCGGATTAAACCTGGATTTTTACCCGGATTAAACCTGGATTTTTACCCGGATTAAACCCGGTTTTATAACCTGGTTTTATAACCCGGATTTTTACCTGGATTATAACCCGGATTTCAACCTGGATTGTAACCCGGAATAAACTCGGATTAAACCCGGATTAAACCTGGATTAAACCTGGATTAAACCCGGATTAAACCTGGATTAAACCCGGATTAATCCTGGATTAAACCCGGATTAAACCTGGATTATACCCGGATTAAACCTGGATTTAGCCCGGATTAAACCTGGATTAAACCCAGATTAAACCTGGATTAAACCCGGATTAAACCTGGATTAAACTTGGATTAAACTCGAATTCAACCCGGTTAAAATTAGGTTTTTTCCAGTTTTTCACGGCTTGTAATTTTTGTTATAAACAGTTTTCTTCTAGTCAATCTATTGACTAGGGTTATGTGTATCTATATTTTTCGAGTTTGACACGACTCGAAGTATACAGGTAGGGTTCGGAAAACTTAAGCTACCGAGTTTTTTCGCGGGTACTTTAATTTTTTTTACGTTTTGCATTAATATTGCCACCAACAATATCAATGCAAAAATTGAAGAATCTTAGTCTGAAAGTCAGAAGCAATTAAGACCATAGTTGTGATGATGCACGGTTACTTGACCTCAAAAGGAAAATGCCGGTATTTTCTTTCACCTCGATGTCTTCGTTTCCTCTCAGGAGCCTTGAATCTTACCCTGAGTTGAACGAGAGACTTTCTCGGAGACTGCGAGAATCTGTATACGAGAATTGACTCAAAGATGACAATCTTTATTCGAGATACTTGGCCGCCCCGTGCGACAAGGCAGATACTGACTGTGCGCACCCGCGAAGCGTCGAGACGCAGGAAAAGAGGGGAACCACATACATTGAGGCTGAAACCACAGACAACGCAGAACAACTTAAACGAGTAATAATCCCTGGCGCTACAAACTTTGGGATATAGTCAATAACAACGTTGTGACCCGTGATACGTTTTTCTAAACATTTTTACTTTCGATTGAAGCTCGTTTTATTTTATTACTTTTCGTTACGTTTCATTAGAGAGACAAAAAATAACCTCAGTTTGGTATTGAAATAAACTCAAATTTTTTAATAAAAAAATTTTTTTCTGATACCGAAATAGTATTTTATGCAACGGGTGTGAATATGCTTTTTCTGCAAAACGAGAAGTTACAGCACAAGCCGAAGGCGAGTTCACACAAGCTCAAAAATACTGGACGACTTGGAGGCCGATAACAAAAATTTATTTTCGAAAAATTTGGACAATTTCCAACAAAAAAGCTCTCTTGCACTTTTTCGTTCAAGTTACTCTACACTGAGCTAGAAATTATTTTAATATTTGCTATAAGCGTAAATTTCGGGAAAATGCCAAAATTTCTGACATCAGGAACAACAAGTTTTTTATGTTTGCCGAAAAAATTTTTCTTGGCCATTCAATTTGACAGAGAATATATCGACACCCCTTACAAAAGTTAGGAAGTTTCAAATGTCTGGACGAAAACTAGGATGTTTCAAGGTTTTAAAAAAATCCCAGAAGTTTTATAATGAAAAAATTTTATTGTGATAAAATAATAGTATAAAAATTATGATTTTCGCGAGGAATCAACATTTTCTCACACATTTTATTGAGATCCTCAATTTTTTATTAGATAATCTTATCTTACCATGGTAAGCCCGAGAGACCTCTGTATTTATTTATTTTTTAATTGTTTTACCTTTTCTTGAAACATTGATTTCTTCTCTCTCTCCTTCAAAATTATATTTGATATTAATCAATCCTTTTTGGGAATCAAATATTATTTCGCGCTCTTGCGAGATTTTGACAGTATTCCAATTAAAATTTTTGGGAAAATTTTTCAATCGATAAAGTGTCATCTTGTTTTTTGGTCAAGGATCAGGATAAAATCTTAAGATTTCGAGGAATCGTCCAATAATTTCAATTGGAATAATATAAAAATTTCACATGTGCGTGAAGTTATGCTTGATGAAAAAGTTGTTAAAATCAAATATAATTTTGAAGAAGGGGAAGAAGTTGAAACTTTATATGAAGGTAAATCAAAGTAAAATTTAATTGGGACAGAGATCTCTCGCGCTTACGACAATAAAATAGAATTATCCACAAAAAAATTGTGGATATCAATGAAATGTGTTCAAATGTTAATTCCCAATGAGCACCATACTTTTTTTATAACATTTCATTTCAATAAAAAATTGTTTATCATAAATCTTCTTACGTTTATTCAACGAACACCTGAATT
Organism: Trichogramma evanescens; assembly: GCA_902732785.1. Classification (NCBI taxonomy): domain Eukaryota; kingdom Metazoa; phylum Arthropoda; class Insecta; order Hymenoptera; family Trichogrammatidae; genus Trichogramma; species Trichogramma evanescens. The sequence goes on along the minus strand of CACVKI010138509.1, from coordinate 7,520 downwards.
ATCTTAATTTTCCTAGAGACGATCGTAACAAACCCTTTAAATATAACATTTTTCACAAGTCATTTGAAGTTTATTTTTCGAAAGCATTTGGAGTAAAGAAACATTAGATTATAACATTAGTTATTAATTACTTTTATGATAATTATTACTTATCTTGTTAAAAAGTAAAACTTCCTAATTTTCGTCATAAAAAATTAAGATTTCCTAGTTTTCGTCAAAAATACTAACAATTCTCTAGTTTCCTTCAAATATCCTGGTTTTCCTAATAGATTCGCGGATTTCATGTATTCTGTGCAAAACTTATTCTCCCACCAGTTTCGGAAATTATCACATAGATTATTCAATAGATTTAAATCTATTGATATTCGATAGATTTAAATTGATCAAAAATACCCGAAAAAGCTCGATTACCCGAATTTACCCGACTCGACTCGAACTCGACTCGGACTCGACTTGGGTACCCGCACACCGCTAGTCATAACGCGCTAAAGATTAGTGTCGAATCTTTTCTAAGCAATGGAGCCTCGCTTTGGTGAATATCATCGAAAATTTCCACGCTTGAGAGAACGCCCGGATAGATTCCAGGAGTATTTGCGAATGGAAGTAACTACTTTCGACTACATTCTAATGAAAATTAAAGACTGCCTTACAAAAAATTGGAACAATCTACATAACCGGCCGATCAAAGAGGAAGAAAGGCTGGTCATAACAATCAGGTGATGAACATTTCTTGAATGCAACTTTTATAAATAAGCTTTTTCCACAAAACTCGAGACAGCACTTGCCTTCGGCTCGTACTCTAACCTCTCGTTCTGCAGAAAAATAACACACACATGTTGCATAAAGTACTATCGCAATTCAAAATTCATGACTAATGTTTATTTTTTCGTAGATTATTGTGCACTGGATTGTCCTATCGAGACATGGGTCATGCATTTGATGTGTCGAAATCGATCGTGGGTGAAATACTGGATGAAGTATTTCAAGCTATTTGGGAGCAGTTGCGCGAAATACATATGCAACAACCAACTGCGGACTTTCTAATCGACACAGCACAAGATTTTTTTTTGACATTTGATGTTCCTCATTGCGTTGGGGCCGTCGACGTGAGCCACATTCCAATAAAAAAACCTGCTCACTCCGGGTCTCAGTTTTATAATTATAAGAAGTTTTATTCAGTGACATTGCAAGCCCTCGTGGATGCGCACCTCAGATTTATAAGCATCGATGTCGGTGGATACGGCAGTCAACACGATTCCACAACGTTTCTTTTCAGTAAATTGTACCAGGGCTTCGTTACAGGTAGCCTAAAATTTCCTGACAGTGACGAGCTTTATTATTCCAATGTTGTGGCACCTTATTTCTTTGTCGGGGATGGGGCATACCCGTTAAGCAGAAATTTAATCAAACCATATCCTGGCTTCAATTTAACGCGAGAGCAAAAATTGTTCAACCACAGAATTTCCACAGCAAGAGTGACCGTCGAACGAGCATTTGGTTTGTTCAAGCAGACATGGAGAATGTTCCACAAAACATTAGAATACCCACCAGATAAAGTCGAGGCTGCTGTAAAGTGTGCTTGTATTCTTCATAATGTCATGATTAATTTGGAGAAAATGAATGGTGAACCAGTATGTGCATTACCAAATCGTCATCAAGGAGTGAATGAAGTTTTCACAGGGAATGGAGAGAAAGTTAGAGAAAAACTGATGAGATTTTTTCTTTCTAACTAACTCACCTTTTCTGTGCCAGGCACAAAGTAAGCTATATGTTTTTTTATATTCATAATTGCAATTTTTAACTATTATACACTTGCATCAGGACTTTTTATAAGACATAATCAATATTATCAAAGTTGGGAGACCACCATATCTATTGCATTGCCAGTAAACGAAGAAAAAGGAGCACGCATTTCATCTGTCAAAAATGATCAGACTAGCCTATTAGAAACTTTGGAAGAAAATGAAACTAGATGTGAAACAACAAGTTTTAGCTGAACATTACTTTGACTGCAACCTCATCGGTAAGTTCAAAACCGGAGAAACTTTTAATTTTTCCATTATAATGTAAATACTAGTGAATATACAATGTATCATTAATTACAGGACTAAGACGGACTTTTGTAATCAAGCAAGGAAAAGCAAAGCACCATGCAATGCTTGATTTCTCAAAGACACTATAAAATACTGTTGAAGAGCTTGGCAAACATTTTCATTTTCTTGATTACATTTTCATGAAATGTCAGCACCACTAGTATCAGTTATAGTATTGTTATTTAATTAAGAATTTGGATAAGTGGATTCAACATTTTCATAGTTTTTCTCATCATGCTGAAGGTGGATATTATCAAATCAATATTCCACATAATGATGAGCATCTTGGATATTTAATACAGTTTATTTATCAGTTATATTTTAATACAGAATATTTGGTACGATTCGTTATAGAGTTGATCAACCAGCCATGCATTGTTTTATATCTGTTTCAATAACTTGAAGTGTACATAACCTACACCTGTCAAAATTCTAGTTTGTCTTGAAGACTATTTAAATTTGTACATTGGTTTAAATATTGATTTTATTAATTATTATTTGTTGCAACAGTGGATTTGATGATATTAGAATTAGCTAATATTAGGAGGTACCACATGAACTCATAAACGTTTATGATTGTTTTAGTTTCGATAATTTCATTAAAATATTATCATTTCCTAAAATCAAGTTATTATTTGTTATAACTTTAAAGCTTTATCACTCTGAGAATGAAAGTATAAACATTTTATGATGATGTCATACTTTTAATAATGTGATAACATTTCATAGTAGATTTGAGAATTAACAACCATCATTATAAACCATGGATTACTCAGAGAATGATGTAGCTCATAGTGAAAGGTACGTTGCACATATTTCACTATTTTTAATACATTATAATAATATTTACAAATAATTAAATTTTTTCTATAGAATATTAGGTAGTTATTCGCAAAGCAACAGCAGTTTCATTTGACAAAGAAAAAAGGAAGTAGTACAATGAATATCTAAAATCTTCATATGAATTTTGTAAAGATAAATTTTACTTATCAGGTTTGATAATTAGATTCTAAAATTGAAATACATATGTTGAATGTTTTTAAGTATTATCTTTTCTTTATTATAGAAGAAGCAGTGGATGCTATTTTAATAACAACAGGTATTGTTAGCTGCTGGTGTTATTGCTACAGGCATAGCTGAATATAAATCTCTCAGTAAAATTGAAATTTATGCATCTCAGTGTTAAGTAAGCTAGAAATTAAAAATAAGAATTTTAAAGGTAGTAATAAGTGACCAAATAATTGTAAAATAATTTTTATATTGACATTTATTCTAGTATTCAATGAATTGTAAAGAAACTGTAAAACATATTTAAATTTAAATCTGTAATGTATTAACTATTCATGTTACTAGAATAAATTTTAATTTGATAGTGATTTTAAGAATGAATTGTATGTAAAAGAAGCTGCACACGATGAAAATTGTAGTAGCAATCATGAATTTGTGTTATCTCATCACGTATTAGTATGACATTAGTATCATTGTTATAAGATTAGGTTGATGTATGCTCGAGTGAATTTGAACTTTTACTCAATGATCGTATGTATTAGCAGTCTAATTTGGTAATATAAAGAATATGTGTAATGATTGACTTTACTGATTTGATATTAATGATCAGAAAAAAATGTTTTACTTTTGCAAATGTGGGAAAATATTAAATGTATAACTTGGTTGTAATATCATTATGTTTGATTTTGTTCTATGTATTTCATATTAAATTAATTATATTTATTAAATTTTAAGATGAAAAAAATATAATAATTTATTTCAAAATAAAAATGTTACAGTTGACGTTTAAAAATGATTATTTTGTAGCCCAAATTTTATTAATTTTGGTAAAATTTTTACATTAACTTGAAAATAATAACTGTACTGAAATATGTTGCACCAATGTATAATTAAACATTTTCCATGTCGTCTTCACTAGCTTGAGTGTACATAGATAGCGTGACCTGGAAGCTCGTATTGACATTTGTATTGAATTCCATAACTATTGTCATATTCAATTCAAAATGAAATTAGTTTTCATAAAATATGTTTGATAACTAATATTCCAACAAGTGTTTAATAATAGCAAAAGTATTTAGTAATAGTACCCGTCGTTATTGTGCTCGTGATTGAGAGAGACTGACGTATTTTTTTATTATGTCAATGACTTGACTCCGAAACTGAAGCCTATCCATGACGTCGAGTCTGATGATTTCAGGTAGTAAAAGTTCAAAGAAAACCTTATCACCCTTGTCATTTCTATCTATTTTGGCAATTCTTTTTCGCGATTCTTCCATGGCTACAAAAAAATAAAAATTAATTGATAAAATGTAGCAATCATGATTTGTATGTTTCTAACGAATTACCTAATTAGTCAACTCTTTCTTGCACGGTTTTTTCTTTCATAAACTGATCGAGTCTAACTGTTCTTTTCAGTATACACACGTAACGACTGGGGTGTTCGAAGTTTCAAATCGATCTTAAGAACTAGTGAAAAAGTCTCGTTCTAGTGAGAATTCTAAAAACACTAGAGTTTTCGAGCTTGCAAGTCAAATCATAACCGTTAGAACTTACTCGACAGTTAGAAGTCGTCAGAGTCGATAAAAATCGTTCTCGTTGCGAACGTTCTCGTGCGACGAATAAACTCCGACAAGTGCAAAGATGCCAGCTAAAAAAAGTAAAAAAAGTAAGTAAAGATACTTAAACCTAATTGCTATCATTATAACCCATCTCTTTGAAGTAATGCTATAATTGTAATATTATTATCATGACTATTGATGGAAATGATTCCTACATAACCCTCTTTTTAAATTTTACATTTCAGCGAGTGGTGACTGGAAATGGTCTTACGCAAATGTCCAAGTGCTCATTGCAGCTGTGCATCAAAACCCCGCAATCTGGAGAAAAGATGTCAATAATGAATATGCCAACCAAACAGAATTAATGCACGCCTGGAATGAAGTTTGTAGTAGTACGGGCTTTGATAGTAAGTATAAAGACTATAGTTTACTCTTATAGTATAGATTATAAGTTTAATATATTTTAATTTCTTTTTCAGAAGATAAATCTAGAACTAAATGGAAAAATCTTCGAACTCAATACCGTAAAGAGTTGCAAAAGGAGATGACAAGACTTCCATCTGGATCTGGAGCAAGAAGACAAATCAAGCCCTGGCCGCACTTTCAAGAGATGTCATTTTTGAGGCAAGAAATAGCCAGGGAATCATCAAGCAACATTGTGTTACCACCTGTCAATGATCATAATAATGATCATTCTGATGAAGAATTTGATGATGATGAAGACACTGACGATATCAGTTTTGACTCTGAGGAAGAGCAGATTTGTCAACGTCCCTCGACTTCATCTAATCTCCAAGCTCCTTCCTCGTTGCAAGCTGCATCATCTGGTATTCGTCAACGTCGTTTAAATTCATCTAATCTCCAAGCTCCTTCCTCGGCACAGGCTGCATCATCTTGTATTGGTCAACGTCCCTCAACTTCATCTAATCTCCAAGTTCCTTCCTCGTCACAGGCTGCATCAGATAATAATATTCAAGAAGCAGAACAACGATTTTTAGACAGCCTTCAGCCAACGATAAATTTAGTCAACAAAGAACTGAAGCTAAAGATGAGGATAGAAATTTATGTGACGCTGTACCATTTTCTAACGAACAACGCTGATGCCATAACTCCAAAGCAAAATGGTAAGCGTTCTTCATGCAGTTGTGGATGTGCTTTGGCAAAAAGGATGAAATTAGAAAATCCAAATGGTAAGTAGTATTTATAGAAATATCATTTACTAATTAAAATTATTATTTTATAAAAAATGAAAAATTATGATGATTTTTTAAATTTCAGCATTGCAAGAACCTGTCAATACATTAGCAATGGATGATGAGTCCGCATTACCAGCACCTGCCAATGCTATGATCATTGATGACTCTGCTTTGCCAGGACCTTCCAATGCAACGGCCATGGATGACACTGCATTGCCAGGACCTTGCAATGCAACGGCCATGGATGACTCTGCATTGCCAGGACCTTCCAATGCAACGGCCATGGATGATTTTGCATTGCCAGGACCTTCCAATGCACAGGCCATCAATGATTCTGCATTGGCAGGAATTGGTGATATAGATGATGATGATGGTAAATAATACCCTATGTTTTATTGAACTCTATGTTTTATTGAATTTGATTTAATAATTTTGATACTTTTTACAGATGTCACTTTTTTGGAGGAAATTGTTCATGACTACAAGGTGTCAGAAGCATTTCAACAATTTTTGATGAATCCTATGTTCTTTAAAAAAGAGCCAAGGGAATATTAAATGCTGCTACTTTGTACTTTATATTGGAATATTTGGTAAAAAAAATCCAACAATGTTTTAAATCTCATTTTTTAGTTTAATTGATGATTTTCAAATACTAATTAATATTATTTTCAAGTAGTTATAGATTGACTATAATTAATGTAGATTAAACTTAACTCTAATTAATATAGATCAATGATCAAAATATTAATCAAACTTTGCTCATCAGCTTTATGTATTATTTTTAAATAAATTATTTTCAGAAAGATAATTGTTGGATAATTAATTTAATTCTTCATAAAAATTTTCATCACATACATCTGTTGCTTAAATTAAGTAATGTAAATAAACTTGTATCTGCACTGGGAGCATTCCTAGTTTCATTTGCTTTTAGTAGCAAAGCTAATGAATGCGCTGTGGGCAGCTGAACCGGTACCCTACTGCTCTTCAAATATTTCTCTCTCCTCTAGCCTCTTCTCTGCCATTGTTTTCTAGCTGTAAAATAGATAGAAGTATCAACATCATTTTATCAAAATCATTCTGATCACACAATAAATTGAAACTCACCGCTACTATTATTCAAAGGTAATCCAATATAATAGTTATCATTACATGATATTAAAGGATCAATCATAATTTCTCTTTTGTCTCTTTTGGAAATAACTGAGTTGGATGTTTCATTTAGAGAAAAAAATTTCCCTCTGTCATCTTTGTTTATCGAGGATACAAATGTTATTTCCATAAGTTGGGCAAATGTTGAATGAACCTTTATTTCCTGCAGGCATACTGAACCCTACATATAATGAGTATAATTATTACATCATGTTATAATAAAAATCATATTCATTATAAAATATGATGAGTTTAATTGAAATATTTTTGAAAGTAAGTATCACTCTGTTAATAGAAAATTGGTTCAATACTTACAGGAAAACAATCTGTGAAAGTCAACGTTTGTATGGCTATTCTTCCATTAGCAACCCTCACATAAACAGGGATAGTTATTTTTTCATAATTTATTTTTATGAATTTAAATTCAAAAATCTTTCAGATATCTTTATGAAACTTAAACATGTATTAAAACAGGTTGAGATAAACCACATAGTTCAGTGTCAAATCACTGGTAT
>CACVKI010138507.1:0-76540 GCA_902732785.1 Trichogramma evanescens | reverse complement strand
AAACATCCCCCGAATGCAAATAAATTTATATTGCAGCATAAACAAGTGATTGAGTCACAGGTAAAATTCGCCATGAGCGAAATTAAAAAATATGAATTACAAAACTCATAACACACTTGTATTTTCACTATAATTATTTGCTAAAAGCAACGTTTTTTGTGTCTAAACTTTTTACTTTTCACGCATTATTTTCTACAACCATTGTACTAATAAAAACAGATGAAATAAAATGACATTTATTTAGCTGATAAAATAAAAAATACTACATGTTTTGTTTTCAGCTAAACAATTGGTTCTAATAGATTTTAAAAAACATTAATTATTACTTATATATTTTTAGCCCGTACTGTATTTTAGTTAGATCTCTTATATAAATGCGTAGTAAATCGACGTTCTCAGTAGATAACGAGAATCAGATGATTTTCTTGCATTCACCAACGATTATATGACAGCTAATGTTTGTGTATTACATATATACGAGGAAAAGTTAAATAATAAATAAATAGATCATAAAACTGTAGTGTCACTTTATTAATCGCACCTTCTTCTCAAAAATTAGAGAATACGTTAACGATTGATTCAAGCGTTAGTAAAATACATGAGTCTAGTATAATTTTAATACATTTGAAATGGCTCAAAGACTGAGATAGTTCATAACATTTTTCTAATACTACTTTTTTCATTTATGAATCAATGTATATATAGTTTTATAGTTTAAAGAATCAATATATGTTGAAAATTGAGAAAATGCTATTTTTATGGTAAAAAGTGTTTTCAAGAGCTTTAATTAAAAACCAATTAATGAATTAGTTCTGATCATTTCCAACAGTATTGAAACTTTAAATTTGAGTGAAAATTCAAAAGTGTAATTGATCTCTATACATTGTCTTGACGTAAAATATCAATTCTATGTAGTCATTCAAATTTATGTATATATATGTACAAATATTTACTATCTAAGTGATAGTTGTGACATTTTATTTTCTTAATAATATATCTTACGCACAGATTATTCACAAATCACTTAGATTGCATTATAAAAATTCTTGCATCTGTTACTAAATATTGACCCAATACTAGTTGAATTGAATCGATTCAAATTAAAGATCTAGCGTCATTGATTGTAGCTGGAAATCTCTCCATTTAATTGTTCACTCATAATTATTTGTCATTCTAATCTAGATCTGAAACAGGTAATTAGCATCTGAGTAATATGGCCATTGTGATAAGATTACTTAATCAATCAAAAACATTTTCCATGTTAAGGAAAAATGTTTTGCTATTAATTTATTATTTTAATTAACATTTTTTATGATTGAAAACTTGTTACTTACGTATCTGTTGGATCATAAGCAAGGTCAAGCATATCCAGTTCTCCCAATTGTCTCATTACAAAAAGTTGTAGGACTGATGGAAGCTTGAGCTCTTATTCCAGAAGTAGAAATGGTTTGAGGTGTCACAATCCTCAAAATTTTGTGTACTGAAGCATAATATTAAAAGAATTGTGTTAGTGAAACACATCACTGGGGATGAAGAAAATTGACGGAAGGCTATTGAATAAAGAATTATCAGTTTAAATCGTCTACTCACCATGATTAGAGACATGATTCGAGATGGCCAGTTGAGTTTCACCAATTAGGCAGCATTTTACAGAGCTCATATTGATGTCAAATTGAATTAAAATTCACACGTGCAAAATTATCTAGACTGATGAAGAATCAAATCTGTAACATTAAATTCACACAAACTTTGATGAGTATTTGTTGATGCAGAAATGAGCAATGCATTTAGGACCTGAGTATCGCAAGGTTTTAGATACATAGTTACAGATAATTATTTATGAAGCAAGGTATATAATTTGATAATTTTAAGAATTCATATAAATTGAAGATTGACAAAATGCTATTTTTATGGTGAAAAGTTTTTTCAAGAGCTTTAATTAAAGAGCTTTAATTTATGCTGTGTTTGTTTTTTCTTTGTAATATTACTGCACAAGTTGATTGGAGATTGCATAAATTTTCATTTGTTGCAATAGAAATCAGTGCAGGTAATTAATTAACTTTGATCGGTTTGATGGAAATGATTTTTGAGAATTTAAAGCAGACACTATAGATTTTGGTGGTTAATCTGCAGGTAACGCATGGAAAAACTGATGCAGCGATTCTTCATTTGTGTGACTCGTACTTACTTTCAAGGCCTGATTACTTTTGATGAATGCGATTGATGACAAATCATTTGAGCAAAATGTCTTTATCGCTGAGGCTGGCTAGTGTGTTGCTAATAAAGCTTCAATATTGCTGGAACATATATCCCCCTCTGCGACTAAGAAATTAGAGCTAGAATATTCAAACCACAAGCATCTTGATTTTTGTTTTATGTCTTGGGGTGACCTTTTTTTTATTTGAGGTATTTCTTCTTCATCTATTGAATATTTTTCCTAATATTGTTTTTTGACAATTTTTGAAGGTTAGTCCAAAAGAAGTTTTGTAAATTCCTACACACAAAAAAATATAAAATGTATAATAAACATTGAAAGGCAACAAGTCAAAAAATGATGATTAGGACAATACTTACAGAAGATTCATAGAATATTGATAATAACTCTAAATATTTTCTCCATTAATTAAATGTAAGCTACTAGAGATGCACACAAAACAAATGGCTTTATTGTAAACTTGTTGTCACGATACTTGATTTTGAATGATACGCCAATTGAATACGCCCGATTAATTAAAACTCGATTAAAATGGGGAATCTAATTACGCTTTCATTGTTGGAGATCTCAATCGTGTAGTGAGCCTGGTAACCAACTGTTAAATTGATGAGACAGAAAACCCTGGATTGTGAGTGTAAACAATAAGTTGATTTCACAGTTGATACTTCCCACAGGCCACAGTGCGCTGCGTAACGCGCGCCGCGCAATTGCAGACTCGCATGCTTGCGTTGGCTGGGGGTGCGAAAAATAATGATATCGCGAAAATCAGTTATTATGCATTTTTCAGAGAAAGTAATTATACTTCTGGAAAGAGAAAATAACGCGCAAACGTTCTGTGCATGAATATGTTCACTTTGGTGCCTTAAAACCATAAAAAAATGACTATTCAATAAAATTTCTAGCAAGCGTCTTCGAAGGGTCGTAAATCTGCAGGGGTGACACGAATAATTATTTTTTTCGTTTATTCTTAATGAGCAAACGATTCTACATGTCCCTGTAAATCCTCGTCTAATCCTAATTTTTGGACTTGCTAACATTACAAAGCTGTAAAATCTGTAACTGTACGTGAATTTTTATATCTGTAACGAATGTAGCGCTCGTTGCGGCGTTGCTGTACACTGCATTCGCATAGAAAGCGAACTGCGGCAAACAACAGACTCCAAAAATGAAGGAGCTGGGTTTGCGAGGCCAGGAGCTACGTAATTTTTTTAATTTTCCTGAAACTAGTTTTTCCTAAACTTAATTATACTCTATTAAGTTAATTGAGTCGAGTATTCACTTATATCTTGACCATTATGTAATCTCAAAATATCAACTATATTCAACATTGACGTTAAGCAAGAAGAAGGATGATCGCCGAAAGAGGCATTTATGCAACATTCATAAACTAACAAAAAAATTTTTTGGCCATAACCAGTAATTAGGTTTTATAGAGGAAGCCGTCACTATTCAGCCTGTACATCGCAAATTAAAAACTCACATCCAAGATTAAAATAATTATTTTTTCGTGAAAAATCATAACGAATTACTCTCAAGTCTCAGAAAGAGATTTTTTTTATTTCAATTGTTTGCCCATTATACTCGAGCACTTTTACTAAGCTAATAATTCTATTCAATGATATGATTTCTAGTTTTTAAACTGAAATGCTAATTTTTTCCATTTCGTAAAATTGTCGGACCCTATTTTGTCCGTCATACTTCATACACCGATCGTAGTCAATCATTTATTCATTACACTCTATTCATTTTGAGCGGCAAAAAATTCGTCTTCTGGGAAAAGTTACACTTAGTTATGGATTTCAAATATTTTTTGAATCGATAAATTAAAAATTTGATTTTCGAAATGCATTTTCAATTTAGCTTGGATCACATCTTTCCATCATTACCCTTGGCCACGGATGCGCTCGCCTCACCACGAAACGGGGACGGAGATGAATTTTCAGATGTAGGTAAACTGAATCGTACATTTCGCGAATCTGTGACTCAATAAGCGTGACAAGTGCAGATAACGCGCACATAGAGTATATACACGCAGACACGCGATACGAATATAGGCGAAAGGAGATATTGCGGAAGGATCCTGTAATGCCACCCTCCCGGCGTTGTGTACACCTTAACCTAGGCTGCAGAAATTCTGCATGATCAAACACTGCGGAGCACACAATTTTTCCTTTCGCCGCAACAAATTAATTGCATAATCGCATATATACGAGGCTTGATTTACTCTTCGCTCGCTAGAATTGAATACAATAACAATTGTCGCGCCACAACTCCTGCCGCGACTGTTGTCTATTTTTATTTGTGCCAAACGGGCAGCTACAGTAGTCACTGCGCATCGTCGGCAATTCGCAACACTCATCAGTTGAGACTCGAGTTCGGCCAAAGAGTCGATCCTGTATCGGGACAATGCGTATCGATAAGTAATCACAGCTCGCAGCAGTCAAAATTCCAGAGCTCGCCCTATATCGAGAGAGAACTCGTAAAAGTGAAAGCCAAGTCAACAGTTCGTGTGGGAGCAGCCTAAAAAGTTTAGATCTTGACTGAGATATTTTTGTATATGGTAAGTGTGGAGATGTTTGTGAATTTGCACCGCAGCGAGGCAATTGGCAATCCCAAAATCGGGCGACCACGGGCAGGTTATGTTTTTGGGATTGCAAATGATCGTGAAATTCTCGTCGCTCGTCGAAAGGGTCGTAACTTCCCGCTCGTGTGCTCATGAGAATATCGTTGTTGTTACAGGTGATCAGCAGCCACATCGTCAGGACGAAAAAATGCATAAAACCACCGAAAACAGCGGGACACAGTTGCAGCAAGTAGTGTGAGTTGATCTTTTTTTTTCTCCTACTACGCGTCACCTTTATTTCGTATTTTCGTTTAAACAAAGACGTTATTAATTTCAAGAGAGTATGATCATACTTTGCGTTTACGTGTTTTGTTTACAATTGCTCCATCATAATACTATACACGTTTAAAACTAATTGATTATGATATTCCTCTATAATGGCGGTATTGACTTAATTTGTTAATTAATTTCTTTAGGAAGTTTTCTGGAAGCTCGGAACAACAAACAGCTGAAATTACTAATGCTGATGTGAAAATTATACCTTCGCCTGGAGATCATAATCATGGTAGTTCCAAGGTAAAATTAAAAAATATTGTAGATTTTACATGGGAGCACAAGTATCATGCAGGTCAGTTATTGGCAGTTCATGTGTCAGGCAAATACTTGGCATATGGCATTAAAGGTAAGTCAACCTTTCTTCATTCTTTATTTGCTAATGAATTTTAAGAATAAAAATTAATGCATAAATAAATGCCTTTTATGAAGCTTCAAATGGCAATGGAGTCGTTAGAGTTGTCAATAAAGATACTGAACAAAGAACACTTATTAGGGGTATGCATGGGCTTATCCAAGATCTCTCCTTTGCTCATGTTCAAAATCCAATCTTAGCTTACGTAGATAGCACAGGAAGTCTTTATGTGTATTCTATTGAAGCTACTAAAAGTGGAGAGCTTATATGTAACAGAATATTACAAGTTGATGCAGATGATTCTTACTCAACATGCCATAGAGTTATTTGGTGCCCTTATATTCCCGAAGAAGATGCAACTGATGGAGAAGAAGTATCAAAACTATTAGTTCTTACGCGTGGCTCTGTAGCTGAACTTTGGTCCGTGGCTACAGCTTCTAATTGTTTCCCTGATCCAATTAAAGTAAATATTAAATTTTATTCAATAAAAACCATGCAGAAAACTTAATTGAATTAATTTTTAGGCAAACGATCCAGAAATTCATAAAAGTAATGTCATGGTAGAAATTAATGCCCATAATGGGTCAATTGTTGAAGCAACATTTAGTCCTGATGGCACTGCGCTTGCTACAGCCAGTTATGATGGTGACGTCAAATTTTTCCAAGTTCATATGCTTGGTTCCTCTCCCCAGCAGCCCCCCAAATGTTTACATCAGTGGACACCCCATGAAGGACGTCCTATATCATCTTTGTTCTTCCTAGATGATCATAAAAATTATAATCCTGAGTAATTTGAATCATTTTGTCTAAACATCAATTTATCAACAATTATTTATGATGAATTTTGGCTTTCAGTGCTCAATTTTGGCGATTTGCTGTCACAGGCTGTAATTTTAACTCTGAAATAAAAATTTGGTCGTGTGAGCTATGGCAGTGTTTGCAAACTATCACTATTGCCCCATCTCCAATGTCTTCAAAATCGCCTGTTTTAAAAGCCAGTTTAGATCTTGCTGGTGGTTATTTACTCTTGTCAGATGTCTTTAACAAAGTGCTGTACATTTTTAGCATTTCTAAGGATAGTAAGGAGGCAGTTGCATGCATCAACACTGTATCGGAATTTCTCTTGCCTTATCCTATTCTCAGTTTTGCTATAGTTGATGCTGCACAAAGGCATGTTCGACCTACTGGTTCATTAGAAGATTTATGTCCTGGTGAAGATGAAAATGAAGATCAGCTTGTCATAAGAATGTACTTAGTGCAACCAAAATCTCTTCAAGAGTGTCACATAGCATTTAAATCTCCCATGAGTGGAACTTGTCTTATGGACACCTTAACACACGACTCTTTAGACTACACAGAGAATATTCCCGAAATAGCGAAAATGAATGATGATATTGATGATGAAAGTGTCAATGAAATGTCTTTAGGTGTGATTATGGATAAAGTAAACACAAGTGATGAAGAAAGTAAGTAAAACAATCTTTATCAGTGTCATATACTTTAATTTCATCAACTATTCTTTTAATGACATTTTTAGTGGAAAATGGAGATGATAATAAAATGGATGAAGAACTTGAACTGAATGAAGATCAAAATGCTGGTCTTAATCTCATGACACCAGAAGCTTTTAGTTCTCCAGCTAAAAAAGATACTGTTTTAGACTCAAAATCCTCTAGTCCTCAGCTTGGAAATATTGAGTCAGCTAGCCCGTCTATTGCACAAACAGTTCAAGCTCTCAATGCAGCTGATCAACCATTAGCCACAAGTAAATTAGAAGAAGTATTCCCTAGTGGAGGAAGTAGTCCTTCAAGAGAAGTACGAGAAATATTATCATTATCAGAACCTGAAGAAAGTGAACCTGAAGTTAAAACAGAACCTATGACAAATACAATAAATGAAAATTGGGCTCAAGTTCCGATGTGTAAATTGACTAGTAAGTTTATAATTTATTTGGTATATTTTTGAAATATTATTTTTGGAATATAAAAAATAAATTACAATTAACCTGCTTTTCTTTAAAGATGCATTCCATGCAATGCACGAACAAGAGCAACATGACATAGCTGATGGTCAAATTTCTATTAAAAAAGATCTCTCACCATCTGTGGTGCAAAAAGAAGTTATTGACACTAAATGGAAGGACTTATCAAATGACATGCATGCTATCACCAAGAAGTTAGATACTATGCTTGAACTTATTCAAGACCAACAACAAGAAATAAGTGAATTACGTCATGAAGTGAGTAATCAATAAAATTGTTATAATACCAATATTCAGTTTGAGATAGTTTTGAATTTAACATTATTATTAATCAACAGGCTCGACTTCGTCAAGAGGTTTCATTGGCTAAGCGAGTAGAGTCTATTTTGGCCAAAGCGCTTGAGCAGCAAACTAATAGTATCATAGCAAGTCTTTTGAATCAGAATACTTCAAGACAACGAGATTTTCAAAAACATATTGAAGATATTGTCAAAAAAAGTATTGAAACTACTATACCAGCATCTATACACAATGTAGTTGAACCTTTAAAACGTCAATTGAGAGTAGATGCTAATCAAATTGAAAGTATTGTTAAGGATAATCTTAACAAAGCAATGAATGGACCACAGATGCGTGAAGCTCTTTCAAAGACTGCTACAAATGCTGCCAAGCCAGCACTAGAAAATGCTTTCAGAGAAACTTTTGAAGGAATGTTGTTGCCAGCTTTTGAGAAAGCTTGTCAAACTATGTTTAAACAAGTGCAAGATACATTTGTACAGGGCACAAAAGAATGTAAGTATATTATACTAAGTTGAATTGAACTAGGTTCGAATCAATTATTACTAATAAGATCATTTAATTTGTACAGATATTCAAAATGTGGATACACATATTGACAGTCAATATCAACGACATAATAAACTGCAAAGTGACCTCCTTGCCACTACAATTCGAGAGCAAATGCAAAACGAATTTTCTAGGGGCTTGTCTGCCATGCAAGAAAATACTGCAAGAAGCGTACGCGATAGCGTGAAAGAAAACTTTACTCAGCACATGTCAAATTTATCTGGCATAAGGTAATATGGCGGTATCAGAAATCAAGTGATACTTTTTAAAGTCAATATTTCATTATTTTGAATTGTTAATACAGCTCCAGAGCTACAACTCCAGGATTACCTACTCCTTCACCAGTGGATAATCAAGCTCGTGTTATGTCACTTTTGCAACGAGGACAGATTAACTCAGCTTTCCAACAGGCTCTTAGTGCTAGCGATCTTGGTCTTGTTGTATTAGTTTGTGAAAGTACTGATCCTGCAAGAGTATTTTCGGTTTCGGTGGGTTCTGGACAAACTACTCGTTGCATGTTACAACAACCTGTACTTTTATCTCTTGTACAGCAGTTAGCTGCTAATCTTGGACACAGAACTGAACTGAAGCACAGGTAATGCAAACTTTCATGAATACTTTTTCTGCTAGATAATTTTACTATCAAAAGTAACGCATTATGTGATTGCTATTTCAGGTGGTTAGAGGAAGCAGTCATAAGCCTGGACCCATCAGATCCCATCACTCGTGAACACATGACTAGTGTATTGTTATCATTACAAAATCAAATTCAGTTGTTTATTGCTGCGAATCCAGGTAACCGATCTGTGAGAAGATTGAAAATGGTTGCAATGGCTGCTCAATCTCTATTGAAAGCATCATAAACTTTGTAGAACTTGATACAAAGAAAATTAGACTTTCATTTTTGTGATTACTTTTTAATGCACATAATTTTTGTGCATGATTATCATTGAAAAGACTGGAGATACATTTTATTCAAAGTACATCATCATTATACCTAATTGTATTGTGTTTATTGTTTTGTGAATTGAGTTTAAATTGAAATTCTTCCAATGAACAATTGTTTTTGTTCACTTTTTGCTGTCATAATTATTTTTTTACAGAAACCCAATATTTGATGGAAAATGTACAATAATATATCTCCTAATAACAATACTTAATTTTAATCATTTTACCAAACACGAAATATTTTAAAAGTAGCCATTATAATTTTTATTAAGTAATTTTGAGTTTTTGTACTATGTTAAGTTCATTTTTCTCATGATTAGCTATCCAATACTTCTTAATTAGCTGCTACCCTGTATAAGATGATGAATGTTAGATAATTAACATTTTAGAATTATTCTATGAAAAAAGTTGAATAAATACTTTATTCTTATTAAGTAAAAAATGTATTATAAAATAAATTTTCGTACATTATAAATGCTGTGTTGTAATTTTATAAATACTAAAAAACAAATGATAATTGCATATAAAATGAAAACATTATAACAATCAATTACTTTTTAATGCTTCTTTAACATGTGCAGGTAGCTTTACTCTTTTTCTTTTTTTCACTTTACCAGATTTATCAACTCTATCATTATTTGTAGCCGGTACACCTGTGTTTGCCTTATCACTTTTATTCGATTTCTTCTTAACACTCAAGGGATTCGGTCCCTTTATTTTTTTCTTTTTCTTAATCACTTCTTCTTCGATTAATCCGGCATTTTTCTTCAACATTTGAAGAGTTTTTTCTTGATCTTCACTCATAATTATTTTATCTAAAAGATGTTTTACATACTCCTTATCTTTTGGGGAAGGTGCTTCAAGCGTTGGCGTAACTCCATGTAAATACATAACAGGGCAGCCTGGAACATTTCTTAGTTGATCCTGCAATAATCTATCTTGTGTTGCAACGATGTATCTATGATAAAGAAAATCATTTAGTTATTGAACAAAATTTATTAAAATTAAAACAATAATGTGGTAATATTTATACCTTGATTCATTTTTAGCACCAACCATTGATCGCAAGCATTCAGAACCAGAAACTGTCTTTTTACCATGGCCACAAATATGTACAGCGAATTTTTTAACTATGAGTGAAGCTCCATACAGTTTGGGCCCTAACTTTTCAGTTTCCACAATAACACATTGAGTCGTCAAAAGCTTGATTTCTGATTGAAAATATTTAGGCAGTTGTTGTTCAATGTTAAATTTATTCTGGAAATGTTTAAAAATGAGTTAAATCTTATAAATACCAACAAATCTTATGCATTTATAAGGTTAGTAAGAGTTTTAAACTTACTTGGAGTGCAGCCTGGGTGAATGTGCCATCTATTAAGATTTGATACGGTGCAAAAAATTTGTAATTATTAACATAAAAATTAAGATGTTTTGATGCTTTTTTAAGCCGTTTGACTTTCATGATGAATTATTTTTATTTGCTAATGCCTAGAACGAGTAGCACGTGTGTAAGTTGTCGGCTGCTCCGATGCGACTGACGTAATTGACACTTTAAAATGTATCATAATCGCAAGATAAAACAGAGAACGCCGTTACCATGTGAGATTATTCTGGTTCATAGAGTCCCAGATGAGTGAAAATAAACTTGAGTTTGCCAAGTTCGAAAATTGAATAGACTACATGAAATGATTAGAAAAAAAATTATTGTTTCAATAAGTAAAACACATAAATGTATGACTGATCATTTGTTTGTTTAATATGCAATATTTACAAAGTTGGTACATTATTAAATGTATTTTTACAATAGGTTTTTTAAGTACGCTTAGCGTAGAAAATGTTCCGATATTTGTTTACAATGACTCTGAAGTAGTTGACAAAAGTTTCACAGATCGATTCGAAATTGACAAAAGTATTATACAGTTTGATACGGAGCTCGTTATTGTTACCCATCAAATTTTCATCTCACCTCACCTCATCAACTATTCGTAGGTTGTACAAAACTTTATTAATGATGCAGTATTGGTCTCTTTACCAAGAGAATGGATGAAATTTGAAATTTTATCCGAGTTAAGCCACTTATTTAAAAATTCTTCCTAAATGCATTTTGAATTTTCAATTAATTTCCTAATCTTTATGGAACGAAAATTGACGTCCATTAGAAAAAACCAAAAGTACCTAACTAGCAATAACTTAAATGGAAAATATTATGAAATGAATTAACAGCTGAATCTATGTCAATATTCTATATAACGTCGCTTAGCCATATCACTATTATATATCCGAGAGCTTAAGCCTATAAATGAACGAAAAAAAAAAAATACATTGCGTTCACAATTTGATTTTAAAAATTAAATCACGCGGTAAAATACGCAATGGCACATATCGAAACGACGATAAATCACAAAAATTACCAGTATGTAATTACACATATTTTTTACACCAAATGCGCATTTTTCCGCTCTTTCACGTTCAACGTCGTATACCACGACTTCGCAGAAAACGAAAAATAAACCTGAACTACAATTAAAAATCATAAATGATTTTATAATTTGAAATCACTATACGCAATCATGCTTTTTACAGACCGACAGATGCGTGTATTACATACTTGCTTACATACATACATACATTCATCTATGCATACATAATGAATTATCAATCGATGCGCTCGAGTTAAAGCCTACTTAAATAAGAATAGTTTATGCGTGGGTGCATTCGATTTTTTTTTCATCTTTCATTATGATACAACGAAAAGGAAGCTTCGGTAGCAGAAACAGTATATTATATATATATATAGCAGCAGTAAGAGCTGTAGGAAACAACAACAACGTAATTTTTTTTTTTGTTCAGTCTTCGTTGAGAGCGAAATCAGGCACTATCTGATCCACCATATTGGTCTTGTGATTCTTGTGTCCGTCGAATGTGTTGCTGCCCATAACAGCCAGGCTCGTGCAGTTGATGCAGTACTTCTTCAGCGGCCTGCTGAGCCAGGGATGGTGGAGCACGTCCTCGGCCTCGGGCCTCTCGGCGGGCTCCTTCCGCAGCAGCGACCTGATCAGGCACTTGGCGCGCGAGCTCAGCAGCTCCGGCACGGCGAACTGGCCCCGGGTGATCTTGTAGAAGAGCGACGCGTGCTCGGTGTCGTTGAACGGATACTTGCCGGCGAGCATCGTGTAGAGCAGCACGCCCAGCGACCAGATGTCGGCGGCCTTGCCCGAGTAGGCCTGGCCCGAGCGCAGGACCTCGGGCGCGACGTAGGCCGGACAGCCACGGCGATCGGTCAGATGGTCGTCGTCCGCGTCGACGAGCACGGCGTCCTCCAAGGACTCGAGGCGCAACTGGGTTCTGCAATGGCAAAGGAAAAAGGACGATTAGTCACGGACGTTCCGACAGAGAGCGCATTTTATTATATACACGCGACATTGGGAT
Organism: Trichogramma evanescens; assembly: GCA_902732785.1. Classification (NCBI taxonomy): domain Eukaryota; kingdom Metazoa; phylum Arthropoda; class Insecta; order Hymenoptera; family Trichogrammatidae; genus Trichogramma; species Trichogramma evanescens. Next base: position 63,870 of record CACVKI010138507.1, on the reverse strand, counting down.
ATTTATATATTTTGTAAGAAATCACGTTTCATCTGCTTCCGGATGCAATCGTACGGATACACCAACACGTGCATACATAAACTCGCATATACACACACACACAGACACAATATGCAAGAACAGACAATGGAATACACATTCGTGCGAAGTACGCGTACGCATATATATATAGACCTATGCTACACCCGCAGCGCGCGGCGTTGCTGAAAGTATTACAAGGACAGTAAATTACATTGTGCAAGCTGAGAATATTGAGAAAAAATAAAGGAGAGAAGTGTAGAAAGAGGTGAGGCCATCACTGGGATATTTCAAGGGCTCGAATATAATACCTGCACGGACGAAAGACTCGCTCTGCCGCGGCGCGGCGCTCGAAGGATAATGCGGCCCGCGAATGAACAAAAAAAAAGGCAAAAAAGTGACACTTGGCCCTGACTATTGCTCATCGATGTATATCGTAATAATTACATCAATTTCATTCTCTTTCTTTCTCTTGCCGTTCGGCTTCTCTTGAGTGCGTTATAATCGTCTGCCGTACGTGAAATTCATATAGGAAAATGCGTGACTCATAGGAAACTACTCGTCTATAATGTAGTGGCATCGATGAAAAACGTCGCGTCCGTGCTATTAGTGCGTGCCGTCGACGACTCCCTCGTATCCTTGCTCGAGGACAAGGGGGAAAATCATACGGTAGGCAGCGGATGGGATATAGGGAGAGTGCATGTGTGTGTGTGTGTGTGCGCGTGTATTTAGTGCTATAACAGCTGTCGCGTGCCAGAGCCGAGAAAAATAGACACCGGGCGGACGCTCGATGATGATATATATAAGTAAACATACGAGTATTCTGAAGTTTTATCGAAAAAAATATTTTTAAAACAACTTGACGCGGGCGCTTCGAGACTCTTATTATACCGTACCGATAAAACGAGATAGTAGCGGTTTTTTTTTTCAATATTGTTACGACGAAAAAAAAAGCTTAGGGAAAGAGAAAGGAAGCATCAACAATTCGCGAGCGGACAGACACAGACGAGTGTCAATGCCCCCGCGAGCCAGCCAGCGCTCCGAAGATTGCGAATTTATAAGGATATATAACATACTTTCTTCATTCTGGCAAAACTTTCACTGCGGAATGTGTGCCTGTGGCCGTAATGTACACATTCGCGCGCGAGCCCGAGCGCCGTTAGCTCGCGCGGAGCGAGCCGGGCGAGAGATGGCAAGAAGAGGGTTCAAAGAACTTTTGGCGTATACGCGTATTTCGAAAGGCGTTTTTGGAAACATACACACATGAGTATACGACTGCCTACCTTATACTACTGTTAAAAAACAGATGTGCTTTAAAGAATAATGACGAAATGCAAAAGCAAACGGTTTATAAAATCCGTACTATTTTTCCTTTTTTTTTTCTTCTTCTTCTTTCGTCGAGTGCCCCCCAGACATCTGTGTACATCGCGGTTGCGCTGCGTTTCGAAAATTTTCACTCAAAGGGCTATGTACAACACAATGTGTGACATCTCGTATAGAGCTTAACACACACAAGGAAATAATTCAAAGCCAGTACAGGCTTGCGACGATGCGATTTCCCAATTAGAAATATGTAATAAGCGCGAAATATACGTACACGTAAAAGCAGACAACATTTCAAAATGTTGACGCTCGATTTCCCAAACCTTTCATCTATATGTATGTGTGCACGTGTTATGTGTCTGTGTGTGTGTTTATACATATAAATACATGCATACGTACTACACACACCAGTGCCAGTGAGGCGAAATTGCCTTAATGTATAAACATACATAATACGTATGGCGAAAGGCGTCTCTCTTTTGCTGCAGTCATTGCTGCAGCAGCCGTTTCCTAATTATACACACACACAATCTTACACACGAGCGTTTACCATTTCGAAAACGTCCAGATGAACCAATACCCCGTGCACAGAGAGCTCACTAAAACTCTCTTGCGCGCACGCCCGCCTCTGAATTTTCAAATATTTTTCTGCAATTTTTCTCCATGTATCTCTCTGCGCACAGACTCTGCTCTCTCTCTCTCGCGCGCGCGCGCTTTTATCGCGGGCATTAGATCGGCGGCGGCGGTGGCTGCGTCAGGAATGCACGAATGTGACACAAGAAAATTCTCTCATTCGATATATATTGCACCAATCAACTCGGCACGACAAACACGTGTCTCTCCCTCTCGCGGCTCGTTGTCTGCAAAGTTCACCTGTGTGTGCGCGCGCGGCACACACCAGTCTACATATATAGATAGATATATAGACAAGTATAGATGTGTGAGTGTGTATATAATAATGCCTATGCAAGCCAAGACAAAGCCCTATAAGATCTATTCTCCTTCATTCTTTCGTTAATTTATTTGCGCAAGTTTTCGCAAGTGCACTATCGTAAAAGAGAATGCGCCATGTTATTTTCATATATATATCGTTATACAGTATGCATGTAATATGTATTGCAGCTTTTGTGTGTGTCTCTAGTGTGTTTTGATTATTGACTAATCTTTTGCTCGCGCGCCTGCCTGCCTGCTCGGGTCATACAGCATACTTTTGTGAGTCTTACGGTGTATATAATATATAATTGCGAAACGCGACATCGTTTGGAAATCACACACAGAGGCTTACAAATTCTGACGATTTTATCGACATTTGGAGGTTTTTATAATAGGGCCCCCGCGCTCCGATACGGCGCTCGGATTCCGAGAAGAGCCCCGTACACATCAGCATAGCAACGAAATTAGCTCGAGGCAGCAGCAAGTGCGCGTAGCACGGAAGCAGCGGCTCTTCGGGGGAAGCATTATCGTCTTCTTCCGGGAAAGCGCGGACGAGGGCAACGAACGAACGTAAATATTTTGGCGACTGTGTGGTATATAAAAGAGACGCACCTCGCTTCGTCGGCAAAGACGAATTTCCGGAGCTTGAGGTCCCTGAGCACGACGCCCTCCTCGTGGCACCTCATCACGGCCTCGGTGGCCTGCTTGAACAGCTCCCTGGCCTCCACCTCGCGCAGCCGTCTCCGCGAGCGCACGTACGCGTGCAGATCGCCGTAGTGGCCCTCGAGCAGCAGGTAGCGCTGGTGATCGTCGCCGTCGACGAGGCCCGCCAGGGGCGACACGGCGCCGCTGTACTGCAGCCTCGTGTGCGCCTGCAGCAGCGAGTCCGCGCCTTTGTCGCCCTTCGTCAGCAGCTGCAAACAAAAAACGGAGAAAAAATGAAAAAATTAAATAAGCTGGCTATCTCGTTCGGCCTCTCTGCGAGCTGCATGTATATATATATATATTGCATGTATGCGCGGGAGATTAATTTTGAAATTCGCGCTGTGTGCATGTATGCGCGCACGTTTCTGTGTGCGAGTCTGCACTGTCTGTCGAAACACGCGTGCTGCTGCTGCTGCTGCTGCGGGAACAGCGAAAATTTCGTAACGCGACACGAGGCTATCTCGAGCTGTGTCTGTGTGTGTATATAAACTGCATGCTGCACTCGTGCTCTCTGTCTTTTACTCTAATTTAATAAAAGGCAACGCGCGCGCAGGGCGGTGCTGCAGCACACACACACACACACACACACTTGCAAAATCACGATTCCTTCTCGCCGATATGTATCGATTGGCTTGCAGCAGCAGCAGCACACGAGAGACGTATTATACACGGAGCGCGCAGTGTGTGCAGTGTCTCCGACGCGAGGGAATATAAATTTTCAGGGCAATAAAACCTTGGGTATACTTGTGAGATATTAATTATCATTATTTCGCGATCGTTTTCGTCTCGCTGTCTTTCCGGTTTTTTTTTCTGCTGCTGCTGCCGCTGCCGTCCCCGTCTGTCCACACAGCATCAGTACCAAGCAATCGCGGAAATAACGAGCTACAATAACGACTTTGACGCGATAAATTTGACGAAACTCTTATGCGATACCTTTTACGCAAGCTTGACATTTTCTCTGTATACGAAACGTATCACGCGTTTACGCGTATATCGTTAAATAATTACAGCATCGCGCTTGGCTTTTCTTTTTTCGTATGTGTACGAGTTTTTACGAAACCTCAGGGAGCGCAACGATTTTGCAAAAATTGATTGAATTTTTTGACCGCGAGGGGTGGTCGAGAAAAGGAAAGAAAAAGTGAAAAATCGTTAATCGGCCAGCGCCTCGATAATCAGCCGTATCGACGTTATATCGCACGCGCGTTATTATACGAAGCAAAAGGAACCGCGTCTGCGGAGTCACGTGGATACATAATATATGGTACGTGTGCGTCGTGTATTGAATTTCATCGAAGCTCCGCGCGCTGCGATATACATACATATACGCGTGTATGCATGTGCACGTTTTATAAGTTAATATAAAAAGCATGTGTGTGTATGCTGTATGCGCGTACACATTTTCAAGGACACATCAAAGACGCGCGCGATAGAATCGGAATGGATACGTTGATTCTCCCACTCTTTGACTGCTGCGTGCACTCATAGACCGATATATATGTAACATGTATAAAAATATTGAATTGCATTTCCGGCTTTCGAAATTTCAGAGGAGCAAATGCAACGCGAATATATAGGCGCGCGAGAGAAGGCGAAATCAGAGTGCGATAAACTTTCCCCGTCGCGAAGGAATTAGAAAGTGCATTTTCAAGTCTCGCGGGGCTCGCTCTTATGTATAAAAGTGGTTGTTGAACGCGCGGGAAAGTGTGTTACCGAGGATCGAGAAAAAAAAACTTACACTCTCTCTCTTTTTCGCGGGATCAAACGCAGGCTTAATCGTATGATTCGCTATCAACGTAATCCAACGAAAAAAGATGTACTTTTCTACTGTAAACTCGTCCGTTCGGCAGTGGTCTAACGTATAGCCTTCGTTGTGGTGCGTTGCATATATATAGGACTTGGTAGGCTATGAGTCATACGAGCCAAACGAGTGAGAAAAATAAGGACTCGCTGCTGCTGCTGCTGCCATACGAACCCTAATGACTCACATCATGCCTTGGCAGTTGTGTAATACGTTAATATCGTACGCACGTGCGTGTGTTCGATGGAGGGTGATTCCTACCCCCGGCCGAATCGGTTAAATCGCTTCTTTCTTTTTTTTTTTTTTTTTTTAAGTGGGCTCCAGCGGGGCAACCCCATGATCGAGGATCATTTCTACGTTCCTTTTCTCCGTGACCTAATACCACAGATATTTCCATGATGACGAGGGGAGAGATGACGCCCACCATACTTATTATGGTACGTGTAGTGGTGTCAGCGCGTCGATAAGCCCCGACGCGCGCGAAACAAAGAGCCTCGATCGTGTCTATATATAAGAAACGAACGTCAGTCAAGGCGGCGCATCTTTTAAAATTCCACTCGCGCGAATTCCCTCCAACTCTTAAATACGCAGCAGCAGCCGCACACATGCAATGCGCGTCATCGTCGTCATCATCATCATCATCGCGATCGCGCGCCCGATCTTTTATAGCGTGAGAAACGCCGGCCGCCCGTAGTAGCATAGTAGTCTCACTCATGCTCGTTCTCTCGGGTTCATATCTTTTAATAGCCCGAAAACGCGCGAATACCTCGAAAGCCGCTGCCTGCCGCTGCCGTTTGTGTGTGGCTCGTTGTCAAAAATAGAGGACGAGGCGGCGCGTACGCTGCAACTACGCAATTTCGCGCGCATTGCGCTCGTTAAGAAGTTACGCCGATATATGTATAAGGGGCAACTAAAAAAAAATTGCCTTAAGACAGCACAACGAGAGTGCAGCTAAACAACAACAAAAAATGGACAGAAGTAGAGAAGCCTCACTCGAGTTGCGTCACCCCGAACCACCGCGTACTTCCGCGTTGATGTTGTTATTATTATTTTTTTTTTTCTAGACGCGCTTCAATTTCGAGTATAGATACGGTAGCCGCTACGCCTAAATATTATTACGAGAAGTGGATTTCCGCGTTTTGCCGAGTGCGTGTAAACTCTAGACTCACATATATCGCTGCGAGCTACTTTCATCCGGTAGCGAGTTGAAAGAACTCGATTTGCGTACGTTACAATGTGTCTGTCTGTGCGAATGTTTGCGCTCCGTCTGTGGCTCCGTGTGTGCGTGTGTGTGTGTGGCGTATATTATATCGAAGATTCATTAGCTTTTGGCTTCTCTATCTTTAATCATTAGCGCGCGCGTGCGACAATCAATCTTCTCATTTGCGTTGGCACTCTTTTCAATGAGTGAAAAATTCGTATTCATTATCTGGCTGAGAGAGAGAGAGAGAGCAAAAAAAAACAACAACGAAACGATACTTCCTACATATTATATGGCTGAAAGCGCGTATGTATATATAGCGTAGTATATAGTTATTATTTACGAAAGCGAGAGCCAGATAGATTGCGATTGCCGCGCGCGCGCGTTCGATCGCGCGTTTGCGTTTTGCGCATGCCGAGGGGCAGGCAGCAGGCAGCAGCTTATAATATGCACATTGCGAAGTGTCTGCGCTTTGGTCATCGTTTATTTTCAGATCGCATTGAAAATTTCCCGTCTCTGGCCGTTGTATTTTCTATATTTTGCGTGTGTTGCGATACGCACTTACGCACCGAGCTGCTTGCACACACGAGCTGACTCGTCTTTTGATCCACGGATCTCCAATTAACCTGTTTTTCTTGGCATTTTTTTTTTCCTTCTTCTCTTTCGTGTGCGTGTGTATACGCGCGGAGGAAACTCAATGAACCATTATACAATTCATTCGTTTATACAAAGCGGAAACGGAATTATAAAGAAGCGAGCGAGCACAGTACGAGTGAGAGAGGCGCTCGCATACGAGTGTGTGCACGCGCGCATTTTGTCGGTCCCCTTTTTCCTCTTTATCGCACTGGCTCAACTTCCGCCGGCACCGCTATATAAATGCACAATCGTTCTCTCTCTCGTCTCTCTCGCTCCAACAGTTAGTCAATTGATGCTAACCGAAAATTCGCTTGACACATCAATATGACCTTGATTCGCGACGTTTTTCCGCGAGTCACGTGACTTTTATTTCTCTTCTTTTCGGTTGCTTTTTTTTTATTGTTCGTTTGTTGTTTCGAGCGCGATCGACGCACCAAGGAGAGGCAGAGAGCGACTGAACGATAAGGAAGAATTTGAAGGAAATAAAACCTGTTCTCCAATTACGCCCCGTCTTTGTGTGTAAGTGCAGCGTATTGACTTTCATCATTCGTCGCGCTAATGCAATTACTCCGCAGGGAGAGAAAGAGAAAGAGAAATAATGCTCCATTAATTTTAACGACGTATGGCAAAACTTCTCTAAAGCGAGTGCGTGTGTGTGTAATATTTTTTTGTCGCTTCTGAAATTCGACGAGAGCAACACGACGAGGGACGTAAACGTCGTGGACGTGTCACGTCGATTTATATATCATACGTGAAATAAAAAAGAAAAGAATCCCAATTCTTTCGCAGTTCGCTAGCGAACACCTGAATCTTCGAAAAAAAAATATCAATTTTCATTTCCGCGCGTTCACGCAGCACAAAGGAAGAATATAAGCATCGGCAGCAGCAACAGCAGCCACATCTGAGTACGACGACAACAAGCTAGAAAAGATTCTAATCTATAATTAAAATCCGACGAGGAAGAAGACGCGTGCGTTGTGTGCGTTGCTATGCTCTTTTTCGTTTCTCTCTCTCTCTCTCTCTCTGTTGCGCGCGTTTACATAGCAATATTATACACCTTTGCGGCTCGCGCGCAGCACAGCACCACTACTCAGGGCCGAGCAAACATTTCGCAAGCGAGGCGCAGACACGGATACGTGTGCGCGTGTGTGCGATAAAACGTGCTCGAGAGGCAGCTGCACAAGCCGGCCCTCTCAGTATATGCTTATGATGCAAGAACGTTCGCGCAGCGGCAGCGGCGGCGTCGAAATTAAGTTCGCGGACTTTTGAACTTGCACTCTTTCGTTCGACTCCCTCTCTTTTTATATATTATAAAGCGAGTTTTAATCGCCGGCCGTCGCGCGCGGTAGTCGCGTTGCAAAAATGAATCCCACGTCGGAGCCACGAAAAATTCACTCGGCCTCGCGGTGGCGGCCGCGAATGACGCATAGCACGCGCGTGTTTACGCATATGACAACGCGGCGTTAGTCGTCGTTGTCGGCGGGGCATCATCCCCTTTCGTATATATGCGCGCCAGTATATGTATATAATGTACTTAGAAAGCGATATATTTATATCTTAGAGCCGCGCGACGAGGCGAGCAGTGAGCGTGTCTGGCGCCAAACGTTCGGGGCTGATTCATCGCAAGCACGGGCCGGCCGGCCCGTATACGCACATTGCGTACATCTATATGCTTTTTTTTTGCCAAACTGCACGCACACACAAGTTCGTTGAACAAGATAATCGATCGGGCGATTCGTCATTGATATATATATATGATATTAAAAGTATCCCTACGTCATTTTTGCTCTTTTCCTTTGCTCTCGCCAGCCAGCCGACACGCAGCTGAAGTATGAAATGAACCGGTTCGAGCGTGCGCCGATATAATAATGTAAGCTCGCGTACTTCGGGTTTTCAGCGATAAAAAAGCGAGACTCGGAATACGTATGACGTAAGTATTGAAATGCCAAGATGGATCGACGCTGTAGACGTTGTCGAGGCTCGATTAGAAGCGCGCAACACGCGATGCAGTTGGAGGAATCCGCGCATCGATTCGCAACTGCTGCAGCTTCGTCACAGATAATAGCCAACGCTGCTTCTCTCGTCGCGCATAGCACCGAGTAAGAGAGTAAGAAAACGAGATAAAGGGCAGCTCGTGCACAGTCATGCAAATAAAGTTTGTACACGCTCTCGCGGCAGCTCGCTGGAATTCTGCAAGGCGATAAAAATCGCCGGCCTAGCTGCTGTAGGGTGTGTGTGAAATTTACATTTCCTGCTGCTGTATAATACCCACGAGTAAGCGTGTGTGTGTATAATGCATTGCGCGGGACACTCACCTTGGCAACTAAATTCCTGTTGGTCTTGATGTCCAGGCATCTGTAAAGGCTGCTACCCTCGGTCATGCCGAGCAGCAGGTAACGCTCGCCGAGCATTTTCGGCCCTTTGTTGCTCTCCGCGCTCAAGTCGCCGATGCTGCCGCATACGCTTTGGCACGTTTTCTGACCGAAGTTCGGGAACTCCTGTGACCCCGTGGGACCACTCATCAGCGTATCCGTCGTCGTGGTCGTCGAGGTATTATCGTCCTCTTTGACGTCCGGGTCCGGTGCCGGTGTCAGGGGCGCCGGTGCCGGGGACGGCGGTGGCGATGGCGGTGGCTCCGACGTCGCCGTCTCGCTGGACGCCGTCGTCTGTGCGGGGGGACTGGGCCTCGGCGGCATGATGCTCGCCAGCAAGCTCTCGGTGCTGGAGACTCGCCGCCGCTTGTTGTCGCCGACGCCGTTGAGCGCGTCCAGGTAGAGGCGTCGCAGGCGACGATTTTGCCGGGTCGGTAACACTCGCATCTTGACTATGATTTTTTTTTGATCACTCGCGTTTTATTTAAACAATAATTATAATATAACAATATACAAGTTCACTGGTTTTTTCGTTTATTATCGACACTTTTGTAACGGGAGCTTTTGCAGCTACACAAGACGGCAATGGTGCTCCGGCAGTAGTACGCAGGCATGAGTTTATTTATTTCTTTTCGAGGAAAGAATAAACAATATGTGTGTGTGTGTGTGTGATTCTCTTGTGCGCTCTATGAGACTGGACGGATTGGCTGTAATACGTGGTGCATAACTTTCTGAAAGCAAAACAAGATAATCGAAAATTAAGATTCGTTTTTAATTGACAACAAACGACACATACAAAGTATGTGCATATTTTTATATATAACGCGATATATTACTCAACAATGCGATAAGCTCATTCTTTCTCTCTTGCACACAATATCATGCCGGAGTCGCGTGAAAATTATTTGTACACACGCATAGCGCAGATAATAATGTTTTTTTTCTAACCAAAGATAAAGTCGTGCGTGTGCGTCTGTGTGCGTGCACGAGTAGTTATTGAACATTTTCAATCGATAAATAGGCTAATAAATGCGGATCCATTCAAGGTGAACTCCGCGAGCTCACTCGCGTACACTGCAGCACGCACATGGTATATACCGCCGCGGACACTCGATCTCACTATATGTGCGCGAGAGTAAGCGTTATTCTCGCGCGACATTAGGATTATATTATGCGCTCACGAAGAACAAAAGCAGCGAGGAGGAGAGAGAGAGAGAGAGAGAGAGACGGACGCAATTGTGCAGCATTAAGAAACAAGAGGATTGATTACGCGCGCGCTCGCCGCATATATAGACGTTTAATTCTGCAGCACAGCTCGAGATGTAAACAGAGCGAGGTAGGGGCTCTGCCTCGCAAAATTGTTTTTATTGACGCTTTAACTCCGTTCGCGGGGCCAACCCCTACTATACGCTAGATCAACGTTGTTTCCGTACATAGCGTGTGTACGTGCGAAGTTTTGCAAACGATCGAGACGATAATTTCACTGATATAAAACGTCTCTCTTTCTCTCCCGTTATTACATGTAGGTACACACTCCCGCTGAGGTCGTCGTAAAAAGATCGTCGAAGCTCTCGTCGAATGCGACGCGCTGCATTATAATATAAAATCCGCATTAAACGAGCACTAATTTTTGCGGGGCGTGTAATCGAGACAGAGAGAGAAATATTTCGACGAAACCGGTATAAATTTGCTGTTTGCACACAAAGACCCTACACCGTACTACTATACATAATGTATAAGTATTGGATGGTCGAGCGAGACCGACTAACGAATATGAAAAAAAAAAAAAATAAATAAACGAACGAACGAAGCGAAGGAAAAAAAGACGGCGCTATTTCGACATCCGCTCCTCGCGGGGATTATGCAACGCCATATAATACTCGTCAAAGGTCAGGGGTATGTGTGTATAGTGCGAGAGAGCCCGAGCCGCCGCCGAGGCATCTATCTTTTTGCCGGTACATATGTACTATGAACATAAGTGTGTGTGTGTGTGTGTGTGTGTGTGTGTGTGTGTGTTTATAGTCGATACGAAACACACGTCGTATTATAACTACTTATTCACCCGGATTCGAGCGCGCTAGAATTGCGAAATGATTTTTCAATGCTCGGCTCTCGCACACGGAAGTTTAATATGTGTACAATATATATTCGCCGCCGCGGCCGAGGTACATTCCGTTTTATTCGCTCGCTCGAGCGCACACACATTATTACACGCGTTATATCCGCGATTCGTGTGTATTATGACGAACCGCCTATAAGGTATAACGATGACGATATGACTTCGTGCGTGCCGTGACGCATCGATAAGAGAGCTGGCGAGCGAAAAGTTTTTTGACTGATTCTAACCGAGGCACATCAAGTACACGAAGGCGTAATAAAATTCGTCGTTTGTTTATTGTGACGCGCGCGGCTCGCCTCGACTAATCGGAGCTTTATAAGTAGCGCCGCCGCAGCCGAATATCAACGATCCCCGGAGTAGTCTCCCTGTGTTGTGACCTTTAATGCAGGCTGGAGTGTAACGAGCTTTGATATATCCATCATACGCGCAGACTTGCGTAAAGTGTGTGCGGCGCCTCGACAACACTGCACCGCACGAATTTACTCTCATATGCGTAGGTATAGCTTGCGCGCGCCAGTAGAGGCAGTGCCGTATTATTGACAATGCGATGCCCGGCCGATCCGCATACCAGCAATTAAAAGTGATTTACGGCGATATTTCCGAAACGTCCGATTTATTATGCACGTATATACGCATTCGAACGATCTAGCCGCGCATAGCACACGCTTAGGTCGGTCGGTCGGGGCAGTTTGGTTCAGTTTAGAGAACGAGCGAACGGTCGAAAAGCTGCAACGCGGAGTTTCTGCGCTATATTTTCGAGAGCGAATAATTGTATTTCTCAAGTCTTCCCAATAAATCTCTTCTCTTGTGCAATCAGCATCTGCAGCAGCAGCAGTTAACCTCGAGTCATTCAGCAATGATAAATAACGTGCAGAGGCTATAACGTGTACGTGTGTGTATATGCGCGTTTTCTGCGATTTATATATACGTAGACAACGCATATTATAAGCGGCAAGAGCGTGTCCTTTTTTTTTCTTTTCGCTCGATATAGCCGGCCTATCGCTGACACACACGCACACGCGTACGGATATTCGCGCACAACTTGAATTCGATACATGTAACTCGCGCGGCAGTGCCCGAGCTATTACATGCCGGAACACGTCAGTGTCGATAAATGCCGATATAATTATTATAAACGTATGTGTGTGCTGCGTATATAAGCGAGGCGGCGCGCGAGTGCAGCAGCAGCGGTAGCGTCGTCGTGCACCGCTGATAAACGGCAAATCCGAGTGTGTGTATTCGTATACAGAGAGATATAAGTTAGAGTTGCAGACGACACAGCGACGAAATAACGTGATGAAATTAGGCGACACATTTTTTTCTCTTCTTCTTTCATTGACTGGTGTGACGAAACTCTGCGTCGACGAGAGCATTGCGCTGATGCTGCTTCTTCTCTTTTTTTCTTATTCTCGATATGTATGTATACGCGCGCGAAATAGAGTATGTTAGGTCGGCCCCCGAAGAACATAAAGAGACTCCGTTATCGATGACGAAGATGATACGCGATGGAAACCTAACTCTACTCCGTATACGGCCGAGTTCATACGTACCCGGAATTTTGACACGTTAAGTTTGCGTGTTTTGTAAGAAGCCTGGTTGGTATACGTCAAGTGCCGAAGCTGCTTGGATTGTCTCTCACTCTCGCAATTCAGCCGTATACACGCAGTTATGAAGTTATGACAAGAATTCAAGAGTATTCGGGGGTTTTAATTCGTCGTAAAAAAATCACTCGTCGCATTTCGCAAAGGTCTCGATGAGATCGATAAACGCTCTACTACGCTCTTGTTAATTTCGCGAATTCGCGTTGTGTAGTACGTTGACATTGCACGAGAGAGAGAGAGAGAGAGGGACGAGATGTCAAAAATATGTGAAAAACTTGCCCGAAATGCCCGTCTCGGCTTGCATATGTACACAACTATGCGTGTATTTATTTATATACACAAAACGACGAGGTGTTGCGATGGCCGTCAGGGTCAATCGATTGTTGTACCCGCGCCGGAAACGCGACGTTTCCTCTCGCATCGCGTCGAAACATCGCGCGGCTTCTTTCCCCACGCGCATAATACGATTGAAATTGGTACACGCTGCAAGACCCCCGCGCGCGCGTACCCCCCGGGTACCCCCCGCGCGCGCGCGCCTTTGACACATCCTACTTGAACTTTACGTAAAAAAGATGAGCTTTCGTGAGAAAAGAATTGAAAAACGCGAGGGGGCAACGACGCGATTTGTAAAGCGCGCGACTCGCAAGCCGCGGCCAATTTCACCATGTGTCAAATATTGTGTAAAAAACATGAAGTAAGTATGTGTATATTTCATGCGCAACGCAAAGCCGAGCCGAGGTAGCAACAGTGAAGCAGTCAGTCTTGCGACTTCAACGCAATTATTTCTTAGCACCGAAACGATCATCATCGCACCGAAAATAAACTCAACTCGCTCTCTCTCTCTCGGCGGCCGTTTGTGTGTCGTTACATCGCCTCTTTTGGGACGGTAGAGGTGCGCGCCTATGCGCGAATATGCGTGCAGTATTATTAGCCGGAAACGCACCGGCCTATCCCTATCTCTCTTCGATATAACGTACACCTATATCTAGTCTCGAGCAGCCGCATAATACAAGCACACGGTATGCATGTATATGGGCTTTAATATGCGAACGAACGAACGACAACACACGCACTCGACCGTTGCGGAAGTAATTCGAAGCCAGTTCGTTATTATTCTTTTTTGCTGCACTCGAAAGAGAGATAAATCGAGCGAGCGCCTACGACGACGTGGTGCATGCATGCATGCGAACATCGGAGTTTTGAATCAATAATTGTCGTGTCTCATCTCTCTCTCTTGCTCATTCCGGCGTATGTAACGTTCGCATACGATATGTAAACGGGTCGCGACCTCGCGCAAATACGCAAGTGCCTCTATGCGCGCTCTACACTACATATTGCCGTGCAGTTACGTATGTAATGTGAAGGCTCGGGGATACGATAACGCACACTGCAGCTCGTCTTCTTACCTCGCTTGAAATATGTTTTTTTGCTTCTTCTTCTTCTGTACACGGTCGTTTGCGTTCCTGAACGAAGGGGGGTGGGTGGGTTCGTGTCGAGAGCTAACTGATTCCTGCTGCACGACAGATTTCTAAGTTGTATCACTGCACTGAGATCCTAACGTGCACTTGACTCGAATTATTATGCATTAGCACCCAAGAACGAGTCGCAAATTAACCTCACTTTATGCGCTTTTTTATTGGCACAAGGAAATAACGAGGATCGATGGTCGGCGATTAGAAGCTGGATGGATATACTTGGAATACCGCACCCGAGCCACCGACGCACTTTTTTGGATGTGTATACACAAACAAGACACGCACAAAAACTCGAATACAATTCACTCGGCGTTGAATTTCCTATTCATCGGTATGCTCTCGTTGCAGCAGTGGGTATGCAGCCTTGACTTTTCTTCTCCACCGTTTCGGTGCAGCTATAGCTAGCAGCTACACGGAGGAGCGCAAGTGTATGTATATGTGTGTATGTAACGAGGTGCTCACGAGAAGCAATGTCGCGTGCGGAGATGATGTTCCAATTGAGCGAAGAGAGCTCTTGGGCCCTCCCCTCGCTCAGAAACGCGACGACCGGCAGTAGGACGATAAGCAACAACAACGACAACAACAGCAAGGCTCCATGTTTGTAGTGTTGTTCGGGGATCGCGCGTATTTCTGTTTTTTTTTCTTTTTGTTTTCTATTCGTCGCGGCGTTCCGGGAAACAATAGCAGCGGCGGCACGTGCCCACTATTGCTCTGGCTCGATTTTTGCAGTGCCGACGACTAGCTGCGCCACTGCCAACTGCCGACGACTCACTGCGGAGCGTCGCCGATTCGGTGTGGCGCTTAGGCTGCCGCTGCTGAGGTCGCGTCGCGCCGACCGACGCGAGTAGTACAACTTGGACGAGCTGCTGCTGCTCCGACTTTTTTACCCCCACCACCCAAAACCTGCGATCCGTAGTAGTAGTAGTAGTAGTAGTATTAGTCGGCGTTCGCGAGACTCTCGAGACTTACTGTAAGTAGAGGGGGGAGAGCTTGTGTGCAGACTGTGCTGGCTGCATATACTATACAACACGAGGAGCATGCGAAACCCGCGCGCATATTTAACGAGCGCCAAGAGGAAATACGCCGGGCGACAAACTTCCAAGCGACGAATATCATACGTCGTGTGTGTGTGTGTGTGTGTGTGTGTGTGTGTGTGTGAGCGTGTGTAGTATTGTTCGACTGACAGTGTAGCAGCATATTTCGCCGTCCGCTCGCAGTACACCGAGAGAGGATCCGTCAAAGTCTTACGCAATGTATCGCAAACGTTGCTAATTTTACTATGAAACACACGTAGATTGTTGCCGATGTTAAATCATCTTTTACTCTGTGTGTATGATGTGAATTGCGTGCATGCGATGCGAATGAGAGAGAGAGAGAGAACCGGCCGGGGAATTTTGCCGCGCGAACGGATAGAGCCTGCTGGAATAAAGGAGAAGGAGAGAGAGAGAGATGTGCGAAGGGTTCGTCCCGGTATGCGACTACGACGCGCAGCTACTGTGCCGTTCCGCACGTAGACACACTCTTACTAGCAGTAATGTGCTGCAGCTAAATGCCCGGTCTTTATTGACTGCTTCTCGGATGCTTTCTTCGCTTTCGTTATTTCGTCATGACTTTTTTGCTTTCTATATTGCTTGACACCCCCGTCGAATGTATTTCGTGCAGTAAACGCAGTTGAAATAAGAGAAAATTCTCGTTTTCTTGGAAACTGACAAAATTTTCAAGTATTATTAGAGGAAAGCAAAGAAAGGTGAAAGCAACAGCTGATTCAATTATATGCTATCTGATGATCCATCTCGAATAAATCTTACGAGTTTTAATGCATAACGGAAAAAATAGGAAAATGTGCAGTATAATTTCTCAAAGCGCTACCGAAAAGACGCCCGCGATCCCGCGTAGAGAAAGCAACAGGTGTCCCCCAACGATCTTTGAAAAGTGAACAACTTTGAGAGTCGAATCTGCAGCACAAAAAAAAGTTAGTTCAAGCATCGATCAATTGATCAATCGACTCGCGACCGCCGCCGCACAATCTTGCGAAACGGATCATTGTCGATTTTTCGTATTACGAATTGTCGCGCGAGCCATATAAGCGTTTTAATAATAACGCACATTGAACGAAGTATGAGCAATACGCGAGTAAACAAAAATCGACATCGCCGTCAGCTGACAGTTGTGTACCCTTATCAAATTTAGAGAAGGAATGCTGCAATCGAATCTTTGCGCCGCTCATTTTCTCGTATCGATTTTATCTCGCTTATGAAATTTTTTAAGAAGATTTCGATTACGCTCGAATGGTTAGCAAGCACGTTTGCGTAAATTTAGAGCCAAAAAACTATCTTACCCCTGTGTCAATGAGATAGGTTTTAG
Organism: Trichogramma evanescens; assembly: GCA_902732785.1. NCBI lineage: Eukaryota > Metazoa > Arthropoda > Insecta > Hymenoptera > Trichogrammatidae > Trichogramma > Trichogramma evanescens. Next base: position 47,325 of record CACVKI010138507.1, on the reverse strand, counting down.
ATATGCGTTTTTACTCTTTACAGTTTAAAACGATACCCCTTTTTACAAGCTCCGGAAAAGTTCATTTACTTTTCATCGTCGTCAAAGCTCTAATCCTCCGTAAAAAATGGCCTATTATTAGAGGGAGAAAAAAAAACAAGCGATAAATAACCCGGGCTATAATTCGGAGTTTACTCACCGAGAACGAAAAAAAAACGCGAATATCCGATGGCTCGTTCGGCGTATACTTGACGTGGCTCGCGCTGCTGCTACTGAACCGAAGAGCCTAACAAACTCGCGCGACTTTGACGTATGGGCCACGCTCGCCCACGCACACACTCGATATATAGCATAACGTTCGAAAAATAATAACAACAATAATAACGGCACTAAAGCTTAGCTAGTATAGTTTAAGTATATATAGTCGTCATCGAGCTGTGGTGTTTACTTGTGTGTGTTTGTGTGCGCGCGAGTGGTGTACGCGCGCGGCCGAACGTGCGAAAAATCGAGCGCGTCGCTTGGCAATTCTTTCTTCTTTTTCTATATATTCTAACTTACACTCGTTACATCGAGTTTTGCAATAATATGCGCGTCGTTGTTGCCGCGCGCCGTTCTTCCGCAGTGCGAGAGAGACAGAGAGAGAGAGAACAGCAGCGCTACTTACTACCACGAGTCCAGGAAACGATAAAAGCTCGGCACGGGACAAGAGCATTTCTCAATTTCTCGTAATACTATAATTTTCTTCTCTCTCTCTCTCTCTCGATCTTCTTTTCGAGCACGGTGTACAGTTTACACCTACGCATCGATGAATATAATAGGCAGCGCAAAACAATCGGTCGTGTTTACATCAATAATATAATTGGCCGCTACGTAAACATTACACACGGTGTACACGAATCGGGGTTTTTCGCGGGTTTCGGGGAGCATTAGCTCGCGAAGTACACATCGGTTATTTAAGTCACGCGATAATATCGTTTTATCTCGCGAGCGAGCGCGGCCCATGAGTTAGTTGTACTCGCACCATCCCGCGAATGAACTTCCAATGACTCCGCGAGCGCGTAATCTGCTTAATTAATTTAAAATTTTCGTCAGATGAAATATCCGTAACGTATTGCGTCATCTATATAATAATTGTCGAGATACACACGCACACAATTGCTCGTTTGAACAACGCGTAATTCAACATTTATATATTATTCTCGTTGAAAAAAATGAAGAGAGAAGAAACGAAGCGAATCGAGGCGAGCACTCGACGCGATATCGGGCATCGCGGTATGCACGTATACATACATATCGAGAGAGAGAGAGAGAGAGAGTACACGATACCAGAATTGCGAATAGCGATCCCCGGAGGAGTTATTTATTCGCTTTAATAAATTGTCGTGCGAGCATCATCGTCGGCGCATACACTGTAATCGAGCCTCGATTCAGATCACCGGCATTTCTATCTCTCTCTCTCTGAATTGATATATATTTAATAGAAAATTGCGTTGAGCATTGATAGCCGCTGTGGGCGAGTGACGCGTGAGGGATGGTATAGTATGTTACACCCTTTTGTAAGAAACCGTCGAATTTCGCGAGTCGAGTAGCTCGCGATTGTTTTTTCAACTGTTTTCCATATGTTTCAACGCTGCGCTCGCGGTGAGTCGACTTTTGAATAACAAAACATATTGCGCCGCGATTCGCGAGGCAGGTCAATATCCACGACAGCTCGAGTCGAGCGATGAAAAAAAAAGACAAACGACCAAAACGAATTAATAAGCGTATCGGCAGCTGGGCGATGAGTCGTGATTGTTTCGAGCGCCACGACAAGGTCGCTCGTGGCAATATCTCCGATGAACAACGAGGATGAATAAGAAGATGCGCTCGTTAGGGAGCCCTTACAAAAGTGCCTCAATCAGGCTTTAAACGTCGTTGCGGTGCGCGTAGTGGTGCAAAATTAAGTCAAAGAAAAAAGGATCGCCCCCGAGTGCGTTATAAACGTGGGAAGGTTCTCGAGAGCTTTTGCTGCTGCTATAGAGTGACGTGTCTCTTGTGCTCCTCATCTCCGTCTCTCTTTCGAGAGAGAAAGAGAGAAAAAAAGAGTTGCAAAACTGCGGCCGTAATATAGCGCAGCATTGTATTATAAATACGTTTTAATGAATTGCTCCGGTGCAATTGCATCGCAGCTATATAGTACATATCTAAGCTCAGCTGCGCCTTTGTTTCGGGGGGGACCGCACGCAGCAGCGTATGCACACAACACGGAAACGTATAAACATCACGAATCGAGCTACTGCGCTACTGCCGAGTGGCTTTTTTTTCCTTCTTTTTTTTCTGCGGCTGAGCTTTTTTTTTTTGGTCGTTAACAATGAAGCCGCGAATGTGCAGCGGCGCGCGATAACGCGAATCGTCGAAACGGCCGAGCAGGCACGTAAAATCGCGACGATTGTAATATATATTTTGACAGCTCGAGAGAGACGAAGAAACGCTCCGAGCGGCACGTCGTTCCCCGCGCGCGAGCTCCATTATCGACGCTTTGTATATACTATATTAATTATACACCTATATGAGCGGTGGCAAAAAAAAACGAGGCACGAGATCGCGCGCAGCTGAGTCGTCGCACGTTTCGCGACGATCGCGGGGCACTTGTGTCTTTGAAGCACGACAACCGACACACATCTCTATGTGTAATCGTCGTGCGTATCTTCTATCGTATATTATAATGCGTGCGTGATGCAATAGTCTGGAGCGAGCACAATAACTCGGATTTTTAGCGAGAGAGAGATTATATATTTTTAAACGACCGAGAGAACGAAAGACAATAAAAATTGCTCACCGCCGATCGGCCGTGTTTTAACTCGAGGAGCAAATATGTATATTTATGTATAATCGTGTGCGTATATAGGCACGTCGTCGCGCAATCGAATACGAATATACTTTTTCACACATCGAGAGCAGAACGCGAGCAAATGTACGCACGCACATAGAGTCGTATCGAGTCAAATTGATAAGTTGCAAGTGTATAATATGCGCGTGGACGATGGAGCAGCGGCGTAACGTCGTCCTCACCTTGATTTTCTTCTAAATAGGACGCATCGACGACGATGATGCGCACGTAAGGCATTATAAAAGCACAAATTCACACACACACGCAAGCTTTCGGTGCATAAACAGCGCTTACATATATGTACGCATCGTGTGCAACAAGGCGATTTTCTTACTCATCCACGAGTTCGCTACTATAAGCAAGTACAATAACACTGCACGTGCAATAGCGGCCGCGCCCATATTTGTTGATCGCCAATTCTGATCTTTTAACGCGACCAATATACTTACCGATTTATCGTACCTATGATATTGTAGCGTGCCACTGATAGTCACGGGAATCCCGTTTGACAAAAAAAAAAATTATTCGACACAGTGGTCGAGGGAAAAATTCGTAAAGTGACGTGCGTCACGCTGTCGCACCTGCGTATATACATATAGCAATTTTCGTTCGAATTACATTGCTGTACGTAGCCAAATGAGACATTCAACTATTCTCGAGCCATCGACACCATTGCGCGATTAACGAGTAAAAGGACATGTACATATGTTTCATTGTTACCGATCGTTTACGAGTAATTATTATCAACGACAAAAATATCATTGTACGATAGCATCCATGCACTCATCTATGTTCGATGATCAGAACATCTTCAGAAATTATATTCATTTTTTTAATGTATCGCGAAATCGCGATACATTATATAGGCGAAACTGAAAAAAAATCGCCGGTCTACGAGAACGAGCCACGCAAATCTTGTTCATGCCGATTCACACGTCTATATATGAACAACTAGTTTTTTTTTTACTTCATTTCAAAGCGAAAATGTCACGTACTAAACGAATTATTTCAGTCTAATCTAGATAAATCTTCCTAATCAGTACTCGTTTCAACATCTTTCACAATATACGCTATATTTCAACACGAGACCACTGACAATACACAGCTCGATATATATATTAAAATTCCTGTTTGAGACTCGTATCTAATTTGAAATACACATGTACATATCGTATCGATTTGGCCGTTTCGCCATTCGTGCCGAATTTGTCAATTACCTCTCTTTTCTTCCCAACTTTATTGCTGCAATGTGTCGTGGCGATATATCGAGGCCCGGATTCCAAAACGACGCATCAATTCACGAGTGTCACGAGGATCGAAATAACACACAGTGATCGCGCGATCACGAGCTGACCTCAAGGTGCAACAAAAAAAATAAAAGATTAGAGTCAACATTTTCCAAGACTTGAGAAAATTCGTTGACGAAATCTATCGACCTGGCCCACTACTAATTAAGTTTTTGACAAATTTCGCAATCATGTGCAAATTGCGAAGAAGTAGAAAAAAGTAATTTCCTTCAAATTCTTAAAAAATAAGCACGCATTAGAACCTCAAAATAGACGCGAAATTTCCCATTGTCCGAAATCTAGTTTACAATATGGTGCGCTCACGTTGAAAATTGAAAACATTCACGCCGTGCATGTAACGCGCGTATAATATATATAAATAATGTTGACATTGACACATAAAAGATCGCGATGTATTCTGGAAAAAAAAAAGAAAAAAGAGGAGGAGGAAAAAAAAATTTTTTAATTAATGTACATTACGAAGTGGCTCTGCGTTAATTCGCGCGCAGCACCGAGGATACACACGGCAGAGAGCGAGGAGGCATTGCAATCGTAAATAATTTTATGGAAATATAATTTCGAGAAATTGTCGTTGTCTCTCGACTTGTGCATTGTGAATCGTGCGTTACCTGCACCGGGGCAATAGTATAGTATCACGAAAACGACGAGCTACGATAGGCAGAAATGAAAAAGAGAATCGCGCGTCACCCAAAGCAAGGCTATGTGCGCGCATTTTATCTCCGTGTATTGTACGTGTGAGCATGACACCATAGAGGCGCGTATTATAGTACGTTGCGGAGGAGAAGAGAGAGAGAGAGAGAGAGATCGCGGTCAATGCTCAGAACACAATATAACATAATACGAGCCATTTACACTCGTGTATCAGCGTACGTAGGCCTATAATAATACACTTTAACACTACGCGATCGATGATTATTTCTACGAATATAGCCGCGAGCTGTGGTAATTTTTGGGCTCCAATCAAGACCGGTAGTCGGAAAAAGTATATATTCGAACTCGGCCTTGAATCGGCAAAAAATCGGCAAGTACACGCACACTCGTTGCGGAGAGAAATGATATACACAACGAAATATAACTAATAATGCGCGCGAGCGACGCGTAATCCTTGCATCGCGCGATCCAGTAATAATGCGTCAAAGCTCGGCAGGCGACCGAGTCGTCGTCGTCGTCGGCGACTTTTGGTTTCGCAAGCGATTACCATAAATTTTTTCATTATCAAAGTGTGTCCCCGCGCGATGCAAAGCGCAACTATATATACTGCAATCCGCGATGCAATGCAGCAACTATTTGTATAACTCATCGCGTATGTACGCGCGCTCCACTGACACTGTCCTTGTCACTTTTTTTCTTGTAGCAGTAGTGGTAGTAGTAGTCTCGCGCGATTCTCGCATTTAGCGCAAAATGCGCGCGCGCGCGCGGCGAGAACGCCAATTGGAAAAAGATGTTTAAATGCATGTGTTATACAGCACGGAGTCTCGATGTATGGACTTTTCCGAACGCGAGCTGCCACCACGCACTTGACTCGCGTGGCGCGCGCCACGATAAAAAGGTTTGTATAAACAATGAAAAATCGTGCGAATCGACACACACACACGATTAAAATAAAAGACAGCTCGAGATCGCGGCCACATTGTCTTTCACGCGCCACACACGTACATAATGCATAATCGAATAGTATGAATTCCTATAAATTACGCTCCGTAATGTCTCTCTCTCTCTCTTTTTCTATGGCCAGCAGCTACCGCGCGCTGAGTCAGAAATTTTGCATTTCGAGCGGAGCGCGCGATGCATTTCACAATCGCGCGCCGTAGAGTACGTTGGAAAAAAATTGTTTTTCTTCGCCAAAAAATATAGCCGCGCGCGGTAGTCGTCGCATCATCGTCGCAAATATAACCAGTAGCGGCAGCAGCGGATCGTAATAACGTATAGCCTCGCTCTCAGCTCGCGCGCGAGTTCGGTTGTGTATCGGCAAAAGAGCATACAGAATTCAGCGATTCTTTTTTTTCTTCTTCTTCTTCTTCTCTCCTTTTTTTTTTTGTAACCAAGGTTGCGACCGTTGAATTTGCATCGCTTGAGAAACTCCCGCGCCGCAGCCGAGCTCGAGAAGGCTCCAATGTCATGTATGTACCGCGAGCGAGATATACAAGCTCGACGTCGAGCAGCGACGCGTTATGTAGCGCGTATACCTACGAGGCTATCGCGAGGCCCACTGCACATACACACACACACACACTGCACACATTGAGAAACGTATTATAATATAAAACCTCGCTCGGTGCGACGCTCGACCGACTCCGAGGACCTTTGACGATTATGCGCGAAAATTCAAATTTCCCGCCGCACAAAGATCCAACCGCTATAGTTATAGCGATAAATAATATACTCTATTCCGATTCGATTCATATATGACTCACTGTGTGAATGCGCGCGAGTCGATTCGCACACATATTGTTACAACAATCTCCTTTTTTTTTTCCTCTCGTGCGTCGAGCGATTGCGCAATTAAGCACAGGCCATGAATCAATATTTGAGTGAGTTAATTTTCTGAATCATTTTACGATAAATGCTGCGGCGAGAGGGCATAGATGGCATTCTTTTTGCCGCTCGGAGCTCTCGTGTATACAATTGCAGAATTTTTTAAATATAAAAAAAATAATCGATTACGTTATAATACACTTGTTTGATCGGTTTATTATTGCGACACGAAATTCACTAGAAAAATTCTTGCATGTTTATAATGTACAAGAGAATAACGTGTAAGACAGCAAAGAGAAGAAGAAGAAGAACGAGAAGAAGTAGAAGAAGACGATGATGAAGTAAAGGTTGAGCAATGCTCGCAGAAAAAAAAGGATAACTCGCGATGTGCAAAACTGTATCGAGAGTTACCAAGAGAGACAGAGAGAGAGAGGAGAATCCGTCATCTCGGGGGTCCTCGACAAATTATCTTCGTCCACCAAATAGAGTAGGAAAAAATAGACTCCCGATCGCGCTGATGCACTCTATGCTCGCGCAATCGAACATTAAAAAGCGATTCTTTGCGGGAGCTGCTCGTGCGAATGATGTGTCGCACGAGACGTCGTTTGTGATTTCCCGATCGTTGCCTCATCTCTCGCCTGTATAGATTTTCAACATCACATGCGGCAATTATTTATCAATCGCGCGATAGTGGCCTATCAGATGACGGATAGTATACCCACGCATCATCATCGTGTGTAATTGAAATCGGGAGCGTCGTCGTCTATCGATCGCACAGCACAAATTCACCGATATATTCAAGCATAATATTTGTGTATTTACATAAATCCTCATTTTAATGCTAATTATTAGAGTCGAGTTGCGCAAAAACCAGACATCGCCGGAATCCCGTGACTCCGAATATACGAAGCAGACAATGAGACGCGCGCGCGAATCGATCTTTAAACGCGCTCGACTCGACTTATTGAGTTTGATTTTTTTTCCAATTTTTTTTTTTTGTCAAAATTTTTACGCAATTTCTCGTCGAAACATTACTCCTCCGTAAGCTATTTCGTCATACTAAGAGCGAGGTGATCGGTATAATCGGCGCGTTTGACTCGATCACGAGACACGCGTAGCCTTCGAGACAATTATTAACCCGATATAATTGCCGCTAATGTCGTCGTATCGTCGCTCGTATTATGATCATTGTTCGCACCGAATCAGCCGACCATAAGCTCGGTACAATTGTATTATATATTTGTCCAGCTTTATATGGGTCAATTATCCGTCGTCGATCGGATGCTCGTCGCTGAACGGTTGAAAATGAGTCTCTCTTTCTCTCGATACTCGCGGATACAGAGTCAGATTTTTATATCTATATCCGCTTTTATATCGCGCGCTGCACATTAGGCCGGCGATGGCTTCTTCTACCTTTTTTGCCGCGCGCTCGAGTTATACGTGGCCCCGGATGCACTTCCTCCTTTTGTTATAATACCTACTACACAGAGAGAGAGAGAGACGTATAAACCGTGAACCTTAGCCGGAAATAAGAAAAAGAGCTTATTTGACGAAGGGAGAGAGGAAAATGTAGAGTGTCCGTGTGTACGTATCGATTTAGAGCCTCGTGCTGTATAGGCTTTGCTATAATACCTGCAGCCGCCGGCCAATTTTTACAGCAACGGGGCGGATATGGCTAATACGGATCGGGGGGCCCGCAAACGAGTCCCTCTGATGCGCCGAATGACTTGTCCGTTGAATTCATGTATATTGGACAATTATTAGGGCAGCCTTTGCTACGAGGCTTCGAGGATGATTTTCGCGAACGAGAGCATAATTGCGACGTGCGGTATATAAGACGGCGATCGCTTCCGCGTACGAACAAAAAAAAAAGCGAGAAAAAAAAACATCGGCATTAAACAGCCTAGAGATGTCTGTATTTCGGAGTCATTCGGTATATAATAATATACAAGTGTGCGGATATAGCGGGCTAAAATGCTGCATGTATAAGCGCGCGTTGCAAAATCGAGTTATTAAGCAACAGCTACCGCGTCGATATCGGCTACTACTACTCGCGCCCGATAGCCGCATTCCGCAGCCCGGAGGGAAGGAAAACGACGACGAGGAGAAAAAAATAAAGATTTTCCATCTTTCGAGCGGCGAGGCCCTTATTTGAAAAATAATTAAAATGACTCGCCAGAACGAGGTAGATATTGCAGTATAAATGAAATCGTATAGGGAGTATACGCGGCTAGGGGGAAAAAAATTGTCCGTTTCGAAATATTATTTACAGGCGGTGCGGCTGCTGCAGTGTGCGATTGCCAAAGAGAGAGAGAGAGAGAGAGAGAGAAGTGAGCTAATAATGTTAAATCTAAAAGGTTTATTGTATTAGATCGATATGTATACGTATGTAAGAGAATAATTGTATGAAAGAATCGTGATGTATTGGAGCGGCGTAAACACACACACAGATGTAATATAATGCAATAAAAGTGATTTCCTAATGCCACGAGCTTTTAACAGCGAATTTGCAGCTCCCAATAATTGTCGACGAGATCGCTGCTGCTCGTTTAAAAAAAAAAAAATAAAAAAAACAAAGCAGCGCGCAGCAACCGATCCACATATTGTCTCTTTTCGCCGTTGATAATTATAAAAAAAGAAGAAGAAGGAGGAATTATTCGAAACGTGCCAGAGACGAAAGACAAGAGGTAGAAGGGGGAGGGGGAGACGCGCGAGTATAAGGAACGAGACTGCACAGCAGAGATTCTCTCTCGCGAGGAGGAGTGGAGCGCAGCAGCGCAACAGCAGCAGCAGCAGCAGCAGCAAGACAAAGTCGCGCGAGTGGTTCACGGCTTTTGAATGCGCGGCGGCGGCGGCGGCAACGAAATTATACATGCAGTCGTGACCTCGGTCGAGGTCGAAGACGCAGAAGCCATTAGCCGTGGCGAGAGATCGGTTGCAAAACTGCTGCACCGCACTGCACAGCTCGCGAGCGAGCAGCGTCAAGAGCGCGTCCCCGCCTCCGTATACAAGATATACATATAGGTATGCCGCTGCTGACGTTACACGATCCCGCGGTATACACCTATATACCATACAGTTGCAGCACACACGTATACGCACTCGATGCCAGCCGCGTGTATCTCGCGTATCTCCAGCGAATCAGAAACGTACGGCTTTTCGTTTTGCGATTCGTCCTCGGCTTCGACTCTATAGCATCGTCGTGTGTACCGCACCTTAGTTTTCTGGATACGTAGTGCAGCGTCGCGCATATATCTTTCCTTGTAGCTTCAGAGAAATAACGATTTCCGTGCTCGGCTATGGGCAGTCGCCCGCGCGAACACTATATACACGCGCGCGGAGAAAACCGGCTCTCGGTGCAACAACGCGCGCGACTCTACACACACTCGGCACACGCGTATCCTTTTCCTCCGAACTACGTTTCGTAGGATATATTATGCTGCAGCAGCGAAGGAAGCAGCAGTAGAGAGGAGTGGAGAAAAAGACGCGGATATTTATACGCGCGCGCGCGTGTGTGTGTATAAAAGGGCGTGAATCCAACCGGTTCGTGGCGATCCCGATGCAACCGATTTTTTCTATACAATGATACGCGCACCACGACGATATCTATGCGCATATACGAAGATGTTTTGCCGCGCCTGCGGATCACGAGAGAGATCTAGAAGCCGCGAGATCGAGTCGGCTTTTCCTCGATTCTCCGCCGATTTTCGCCGGTTTTGCAAAATGTATAACGCGTATGCGTGTAATAATAATATCGAGCGAGTCGAGTGAGTGCGACTCGAGAGCGAGGAAAAGCTTATTACACGCCAATAGGCGCGCAGGCTCGACTTTATCGTTATCAGCGACAAATATGCCTCTCTCTCTCTGTTATACGCGCTTTTTCGACATATAAAAAGTTACGAAATGTTGTCTCTTGCAGCAATGTCTGTAACGCGCGTTCGCACATTCGTATACATCATACACACATACGCCAAGCTTTTTTTCTTTCTTTCTTCCTTCTCTCTTCTCTCTCGACACTTATCAATCGCGAAAAATTATAAATGTTCCGATAAGAGCGCGTATGGCTTGCGCCGAATACGCACTCACACACACAGGCTATGTATATGAATTATTATATACGAGCTCTCGCAAATCTTGTGTGTGCCCCGGGCAATGATGCAATGCTCGCGTTTATACAAGCGATATACAGACACTCGACGCAACTGTGTGTTAGACAGAATCGCGCGAGACTTTCAGACGTTTACGCAGCAACATTATTGCGGCGCAAGATAATCCTACATATAGGTGTACGCGATGATGTACATATGTTACATTTTTGCTTCATTGAAAAATTCGATGCCAAATTCAAAGAGAGAAAGACGATCGCGTTATTACAATTTCGTTTTGCGCTGCTTCGTTTTTCGCAAATTGTGAAATATATGCCTAATAACGAAGCGACAGAACCGCATTCGATGACTACGACGACGACTAATCCTGTTCTCGTGTTTATATTTTTTCTAAGAACTCATTTTTTACCAAACGAATGATTCGCGACGATCGATATGTGGATCCTGGCTATAGGCTCTCGAAAAACAATTTTGAGGAATTAAATTATGCCTGGCACGCTTGAGAAAAAAAAAAGAACATCGCGCGGCCCGGTGCGTGGCATTGTTCGCGCGGCGTCGTGTCCTTGGCCTTATTTGCCTAACGTTTCGCGCGGCAGCGCAGCGTGTATGGCTTAGAAAAAATTTGATATCGTTTCGATTGCGAATAAAATTAGAAAAAAAGCTCGACCATACGATCGACGAAATGTCGATGCGCGAATTACTAATCGAGTTGGGCATGCTGCAGTTTTACCTCGATTATCATGTACGTGTTTCAGCGAATAAAAGCGGAGTTTACTTCGGTATATTGTCATTCTACGACGAGCGAGCGAAATGGAAGTCTACTTGCAGGAGCCAACACACCGTTCGCAGCTTTATAAACCTTCCATATGAATAGATTCGAAATCCATTCACAAGGTTGAAAAGACACAATAGATTTTTTGCTCCAAGTCTCCTTCTCTCTTCATTCATGCTCTAGCTTCGAAACTCGTATTATACACACATTACCTTTGCGTGTACTCATTGGCTCTGCTCGGCTGTTGTTGTATCTTTTGTACGGTAAAATTTGTGTAAATAAACACACGACACACGATATCGTGTCGCTGCTATAATGTAATAATGCGCTATAACCCAGCGAGATATCCGATATTTACAAAAAAACAAGAATTTTGAATACCTATAGAGCCACCGCACGCGCCAGATGATCATTGCCATCGCGTGTCATCGATACGTTTTAAAAACAAGCGAATAAACGCGCAAGTTGCATTATGAACAGGCTCGTAATCGCGAGGGATCGCACCTGCTGTATCTCCTCTCTCTCTCTCTCTCTCTTTTCCTCGTGACATTATCAGTGCGTTCGGGCGGTCGATCAGAAGAAAGACCGAAGAAATTACATAAAGAAAGGTGGCGGCAGATGCTGCCTAAACGTAAAACGTATACTACGCACCGCGAGCAGCAGCTGCCCATATACTTACACACGATGCACATTCATGAGTAAGCGCGCAGCATCCTCTTCTCCTTCTTTTTGTTTTTTTTTTTTTTTGGGAGAGCGACGGTCCCCCGAGCGCACGCGACGTACGCGCGCCACGATCTTCGGCAGCTCGTTTATTTCAAGGTTTCACCTCTGTATGCTTATAATAATGCTTACGATATACGGAGACAACGTCACCGGTGCAACTGTAAAATCAACGCACGAGACAATGTGACATTTTTTCCTCCTACTCCTTTTTTTTGTTTTTTTTTTTTGTTCGGGCTGTGCAACGATCAAAGCGACATTCGCGTGATTCCTCATGTGGACACAAGTGATCAATGTTTTGGAGAAAATAATCTCGTGCCACGATAAAAGCGACGTTTTAATATAATCGATGAAAGCCGTACAATGAAAAATTGATATGTAAATACATGATAAGTAAGTAGATAAATGAAGATGCTTAACTCGTTAGAGAGTATACGATACAAAACGTGAAATTAGATGTATATATACTTGGCTTGTTGATATATTCTCTTTAAAATTGGCCAATGTGTGGATTTTACTGAATTTATCTACATTATAATAAGTAGTAATATAAAATAAACGACTCTACTAATTTTGAGTAATAGATTTGATGTTATTGTAAGTAAATTTCATTGATCATAGCTGTTCTTGTAGAACTCATTAATAAATACATTGTAATTACATTAAATGTAGTAACATTTATTGGCTGGAAAAAGATTTACAGCACACGATTGACAAATAACTTGAATTTTTACAATTGCTTAAAATTAATTAGAAAAAATTACAATGAAGATCTTAGAGTATTTTTTTATCTATGCTGCATCAAATATTCAAGTTTTGATTGACAGATAACGGACAATAAATTATTTAGAAATATAAATAGTCATCATCGCTTGTACAATTTTGTGTTTCTTCACTTACGAAAGTATGTAATAAAAGTAATCATAAAAAATTTCTAAAACTTATATTTAAACTTTCATTTAATACCTTCTATTTAAAATTAAAACTTAAAAATGAATTAAAAACAGACACAATTTAAAAATTAGGTAGGATTTCAAGAAAATAGTTTACGAATTTTCTTCGCCTACTGGAGTGGTTCTTTTCCTTTTGAACAGAAGAATGTGAGGTTCGGGTTGATGAGTCATGTAATGCACCCATCCTTCGCTTTGCCTGACTCCAAGGGCTCTCCATTCCTGCTCAGACATTAAATGTGTTTTTGGCACGTACTTCTCCAACTCCTTGGACAGTACCACATGCCTGTATTCGTAGACGTCGTCGTAGTATTTATCTGAGTAATAGATATTGTTTGCCATTTCTTGAGATATTGATTCTGCAAAAAGTTTTTAAATTCTTGTAATGTTTCTCCACAAAATCTCAATACACTATGTAAAAATATTTACATTCGAATCACTCAACAATGTAAATCTAACTATGCACTAACTGGAGACTGCAAATATTATTTAAATGAACAGATGTGCCTCCCACCATCACCACCACTACCACCACCACAAGAATGGAGCATAGGACCTGTTGCTGGGTGCAATATCCGAGATATTGGCCCAGAAAATTCTAGAAGATACTTTATGATCTATTAAGGTTTTAAATTCAAGCAATTACTCGAGGAAAAATCGTACGAAGTTATCTTTCTTTCAAGCAGTTTTCTTGCTAACTCTAAGTCGATTGAAAGGAAAAATGTCTGTTCAAAATTTAACCGTAGCTCCGGACATATTCGAATGCAACGTGTATTTATACAGACTTTTTTCCCGCAAAAATCTAACTGAAAATCTCAACGTGCGCGATAGTTTCAAATTACTACGAGTGCTACAGACGTTAAAGTTGACTTTGACAGTACTTACGTATTGTTTTTCGGCTATAAACAATGGTAAATTTCTGAACAAACGCAGAAATACGAGGATCGTGCCTACCACATATAGTAACGGTCACTTACGTTTTAGGATCAAATATGAATTTTACGGCGTCTGCTCCGTTGCTTCTCGTCATGGCCACGCAACGCGCGCACGTCGTTAGCGCTAGCGGCGCGGCCGGTGTGAACGATGCGCCAGAATTTCGCGCCCTTTTCAAATTTCGACATTTCTGACCACTGCTTCTGCTCTCTTTGTGCAGACAATGCAGATTTGATATGTATTGATAATTTCGAGTACGCGAAGTCGCTTGATAATCTTTTTCTTGTTTCAATTCTATGAAGTTAATAAGTCTACGACCTTTTTATCAGCGATAAAATATGATTCTTTGCAATCCTCTTATCTCATCATCAAGTTCTCGAAACACGGGATTTTTCAATCAAATCTTCGAAATTAACGATTGTTTATTATTGGAGAAATTAAAACTTTATTATTTGGCAATGGTTCAAGTAGATTAAATATTTTGACAATTTGAATTGTAATTTATTCACGAGGCACGTCTGCTATTGAAAATATTATTCAGTCTTCAAAATTTACATAACTGAAATTGCACAATAAAAAGAAATAATAGAACTTACTCTCGGAGAAATTACTATGAGATGTCAAACAAGTTTTCCATATAACATTCTCTCATAATGTTCATTATTGTGAAAATTCATTACATATGAAAATGTAATATCGATTACTCAAGTGCCACTCATGTGTCGAGTTCTAGCTGCAGCAGTATTGTATAAAAATGTACATTGCAGATAATTGTTGCGGCGATACAGGCGCTCGTGCTTCTATGGAGTTCTTATCTCTGTCAATTATTTCTTTTTCAGTGGCATCTTGAAGTTACAAGAATATTAGCTGCTACCATCATCGAGGCTGTGTAAATTGTTGAATTCAAAACATGTGAATAGATTGTCAAAAAGGTTGAAAGGAACGGATATAAAAGTTACACAAAAGAAACTCATGATTATATCAAAAATGTCATTTATTTTCAGTACTCATTCAACAGGCACACAAGCCGTGATAAAAAAAAATTAAATTACAAACAGTATTTTGTATAGAGGGGCTCGGGATAAATTCCCGAAATCAATGCTGAACGAATACTCAAATATTTTTAAAAACTAATTTTCAAATAAAAAATGATAATTGTACTAGCAGTAAAATGTTTTTCAGGTAACACAAATTTGTCTGTCTTTGTCTAACGATACAAATAAACAGAACCGAACAAATTAGCACCTAATGCTAAAGTGATATTTTCTTACAAACAGGGCGATGGGGGGGACCCTGCTTAAAATTTCTTACGCTCGATGTTCACGGCCCCGTCCTGGAGGATCTGGTGCATGGCGGCGAGCCGCGACCTGGGCACGACCGTGCCCACGATCTTCTTCTCGTCGTCGGTCTGCAGCCTCAGCACCTGGATGCGCGAGTCTCGCTCGTAGCCGCCCAGGCCGTGGCCGTTGTTCTGACTGTGGCTGGACAGGACGTGCTCGATCTGGCTCCAGACGCTCAGCACCGAGCCCGACAGCACGTGGTAGGTCTTGAGGCGACGGCCGACCTCGCACTCCTGGGGCCGCTTGCAGCTGCCGTTGTAATACATGTGACGGCACATAGTTTTCGAGCCCTCGTACAGCAGTTCCCAGTGCTTCTTGGCCTCCTGGACGTCGGCCTTTCGGTACTTCTTCTCCAGTTCCGCGATGGAGTCGTTGCGGGCTTTTCGACCCACGCTCGGATGATAGATTATCTGATTTTTTTTCGTTTTCGGCCACCTGTCCGTGTCGTAGCCGTCCGTGGACACGGCCAGTTGCACGTCGCATTTGCCGTTGCTCGACACTCGACTCACGTAAAAGCCGTAGGAAGTCGTGTAAAGATCCTGATGAATTTTGTTCAACACGTCGTCCCAGCTCATACCTTTCTCCATTTCCAAGGTGTGAAGCTCGGCGGGCGACACTCCGGTAGCGTGTCTGCGGTAATACCTCACCAGCTCTTTTCTCTTGCACGAGCCGCCGAGATCCAGAATTCCCTGGTCGAATTCACCGGCACGTTTGGCTTGAAGGATTATTTCTTGGAGCGTATCCATGAAGTATTGGAAGAGGGTGTTTTGCAGCCTCACGCGCAAGCCGAGAATTCTGTTCAAGAATTTCGACATGTTGCCGTAATCCTTATCGAGAAGGTATTCCACGTGCGATCCGTATCTGCTCACTGTAACCAGACCAACGCCCAAGAGACCGATTTTGGCCTCCTGGAAAAAGTTCGGATAGTCCTTCGGTTCCGGTACAAGTGACTTTTCCTTACCCATGATGGATCTCATGGTTACTTCTAGCGCCCTTCGTCCGTACTTATTGTCTATGTTGAACTGCGACAGATCGTGCGATTCGGTTGCGCGTCTGTCGCCGTGCGTCAAAGCTCCCAAGCTTTCGAGTCGCTTGGCCACTGTGGCTGCGAATCTGCGCTCGCCCGCCAGCTCCGAGATCAGGAAAATGTACTTGGGCGCGTTGGCTTGATTCGATCGGTGAGTCCGTCCGAACTGTTGAATGGCACGATCGGCGCTCCAAGGCAATTCCAGAGTTATGTGCACGCGTTGCCGCTTGTTCGCGGATCGATTGTCGCTGTGAAGAGATATGCCGCTGCTCGCTGCTTCGGATATGATGGCCACCAGTTTATTGCCTCTCATGAATTCGTCTTTCTCGAACACGTTCAAATTTTCTAACGAGCATTCGCTCTCTTTTCTCGATTCGAAATAAATTGATCCATTTTCCGATTGAACCACTCTGCCTTTGCGACCTGTCATTTCAGCAACATTTTCAGGCCCTCCAAGTTCATTGATTAAGTGATCCAGTGTGTTTGGTGGAAGTGCAGGACCAAGTTTCTCAATTTGTTTCAATAGTTCGTCCTTCATTTGACAAGCTCGATTAATGTTGTCATCTCGATTATTGACCTTTGGCGATGTATCTAGTAGCTGTTGCTTTGGTGACGTATTTCTTGGCTGTGGCATAGGTGGTATAACTTTTGTTGGTTGTTGAATAGTGGGCCTTTGCACTTTTGTTATCATATTTAAATATTCATTAGTCGATAAGTCTTCTTTAGGTTTTGTATTTACATCTGTCTTATTACTAGATTTTTTTGATTTTAGTTTCTTTTTTTTCTTTTGTTTCTTTTTCTTCTTTCTTATAACCATCCAATATTCTTCATCTTCATCAGAATCAGAATTATTACCAAAATAATTGTCATCATCTGAATCATTGGAATCTGAATCTTCTTTGCTATCTGAACCCTCATCAGAATTTACAAGTTTGGTTTCTTCTTCTGAGCTGTCAAGACAAATTTTTTTAGGAGAATCAATTTTTGGTGTTTTAATTGGTGATGCTGCTCTTTTGATGGCTTTCGGAGTACTACTTTTTATTTTCTTAAGTAATTCATTTTTTTCAAGAATTTTATTTATATGACTTCTATTTGGTGCTGGAAAGTGCTTTGTCACCAAAGATTCTAAAACTCCTTTAGCAGATGAAACAAAATCACTAAGTTCGTCATCTTTATCAATTTGTTCAAGTGTTTTGGCTTCACCAGTTGATTGTAGACCAATAACAACACATTTGCCCAATGTCTTAGCTCTAAGCGCGATATTCACGGCACAATCAACTTTTGCAGCAATGCACATGTATTTGAAGAAACGTTGATGAGAAGCCCAAAATTGGCCCCAAGCAGTCTTTTTCATATTGTGCTCGGCATCTAAAAGATTGAATGCCTCTTCAAATTTCTGTCTTGCATCTACCCAGAGTTCAACAGCTTTGTCATAATTTTTTTCAAATTCTTTTGTCAATTCCACCTTCTGAATTTCAAATGAAACTCCACGAAAACTTAGCTGTCGAGCAATGTACATGCCACGAAGTTTCATGTCCATTGCCACAATTTCCATAGCTCCGACACCACGTTTTTCTATTGATAAGATAAAATCAGAAAACTCACGAAAAGGTGTTCCTTTACCCCACAGACCTAGACGAACCATGTAAGCCATATTTTTTGGTTCAGTTGCTCCAGTTGCACTGGCATAAACAACTCTTGCATCTGGCAGTTCATTTTGTAAATCTAGTACTGCTTTTCCAATTTTTGTCGATTTACCTCCTCCAGTAGGAAAGAGATTTTTGGCTTTGTGACATTCATCAAAAATAATAAGTCCATCGAATTTTTTTCCACACCAATCTACTAATTGCTTCAAACGATTTTTAGCATACCCATTTTGTTGATTTTGCTCGCCTATGAGAGCTGAATAAGTGCTAAATATTACACCATATTGGTGTTCTATTTTTTTATATTTAAATGTTTTGAGTACATGAATAGGAATGGGTGCATTAATATCCTTCAAGTCACGTTCAGCATCATATCTAAGATCATTAGATACAGATACCCAAATGGCTTTTTTCCTACCCTTCAGATAATTTTCGTATATGATTCCTGCAATTGTTCTACCTTTGCCAACACCAGCTCCATCGCCAATGAAAAATCCTGCCCTTGATCCATCGGGTAACAAATGTTCATGCTGCTGAGAAGCATATGTTATAGATTCTAATTGCAGTGAAGATAAATTTCTTTCTGGTATCGATAATCTATAAGTTATATCTACAGGTTCTACACTTGCTAATGTTGATGTTTCTACTACAGGATCTGGATGTCTATTCTTACAATCAAGCTTAGATGGCTTGTAGACTGCATATGTTTCAGCCACTGCCATCTCTTCTTCTTCTTCCTCTTCGAATAATGCTGGATTAATTGCAGCAGTAGCTAGAGCGGCTGGCAAACGAGTTTGGGCTTGTTGAGGACGTGCTTGAGGTTGTTGAAGACGAATTTGAGATAGTTGAGGACGAGTTTGAGGTAGTTGGAGTCGAATTTGAGATTGTTGAGGACGAACTTGAGGTTGTTGTGGACGAACGTGAGGTTGTTGAAGACGAACTTGAGGTTGTTGAGGACGAACTTGAGGTTGTTGAATACGAATTTGCTGTTGTTGAAGATGATTTAAAGTTTGTTGGATACAAATTTGAGGTTGTTGAGGAAGAGTTTGGGGTTGTATAACTGAGGATTTGCTAACAATATTGAAAATTGCCTTTCCACCAAGGGGCTTCAGTTTGTGGTTGCCCAAGTTAAGTGGCTTTCCTGCAAGTGTTAAAGTTTTACCTGCCACATTAAGCATGATAGGCTTGCTGTTTGTTGCAAGCTTTATAATTTTACCATCAATGTTAACAGTTTTACCTGTCAAACTGCTTAAAGAGCCAATGCTTGGCAAGGTTTTTGATGTGACTGGTTTCAATGTAATTTTCAACTTATTATCTGGCAAAGTTCTGGGTATATTTTTGAAAAATATACCATTGCTATCCCCTGAAATAACAGGAGCATTGACACACTTATTATTCACTTTTTCCAATTGTTTCACCTCAACATCAAGAGGAGCATTAACACAATTATTGTTCACTGTTTCCAATTGTTGCACTTCTATATTGAGAGGAGGAGCATCGACACAATTATTGTACACTGTTTCCAATTGTTGCACCCCTATATTGAGAGGAGGAGCATCGACACAACTATTGTTCACTTGTTCTAGTTGTTGTAACGTGGCAAGACTTGCACCACCTCCAGGAACTTCGATATTATCTGGATCATCGTCAAAGTCACTATCGCTACTGCTATCCATTTTGTCCAGTTTGGGATTTACGCAATAAACAGATGAATTATGCAACGAGAGATTCAATTATCTCGTCTAATTATAAATTCGGTCTTGGATAGAGAAAGGTTGGCCTTGGACCGCCACGAGATCGAAGTTGCTTCGACCACGTGCACGTGGGCCTGGTGCACCTCTGTCACCTGAAAAAACAGGCGGATCATTAAAAGAAAAGCAAGAAAAGTACGCACTTTGGACGAGAAATAACCTTAACAATGCGTGTACCTAGGCGAGCCGATCGCTTGTACACCTATGACACGGCGAATGCCATGCAAAAAACGAACAACTAACGCAACGAGAGACGTCCCATCGAGGTAAAACAAATGAAAAATTAACGAAAAGCGCGTTAAAACTGGCTAAAAAATAATAAGTTAAGACTCGGGCTCTCGACGCAGCGACTAATGCAGCAGTCTTTTGCGCGCATAGCGAATAGCTATATATATTACATGAAGTGTGCATACTCACTGTTTCGCAGCAGCAGCAGCAGTGCACGTACTGTAGTCGAGTATATATATATAGGTATTATATACCTATAGGTATATATATTGAGCAGCGTAGTGCAATCGCAACCTTCGTCAAGTTCGTTCGTTCGTCGATCCGAGCGTACTGCAGCAGAGTATACTATATATCGTAGCGGGCGTCTTCGCCATGTGCCGTGTTGCCAGGCCCGTATAGAGCGCACATGCAGAGTCGGCTGTCAAATTTCCAGCTCGTGCGTGAGCGCGCGTGGTGCGGTCCAATTAGATCGGCTGCTCAGTAACGAATAAGAGCGGTTATGTGCGGCACGATACGGAGTTAGCCTTTCATCATTTTAAAACACGAGATGATCATCTCTCACGGATGAGACTCTCGTGCGTAAACGGGCTCGTTCCCTCGTGTGTGAAGATGGCATTCGGCGAGGCAGAGAGCGGCGGGGCGAGAGGGGGGGGGGGGGACGGCAGACCGGCGCACGTTGACGCGCATGTAGCACGTTTTAGGCGGTTTACCGTATATAACACAAGCGTGATCGATCAATCAGAGCAAAGTTGTGTATAGAAGCGACTCTAAAACCACGTGTTTTTCTCTCACTTTCCGGTCGGGTTATAATCACTTCTTCGCACGCTTATTGGAGAATTAGATACAGAAACGAATGTGGTATAGAACGAGGTGTTAATCGTTATGATGAAGTATCAGTATGATTGTAATATCAGCAGCGACAGTAGAAAAAGAAGATAAATTAAAAATGTGGCTGAGAAAAATCCAATTGGCAGAAGAATGTATGAATCAATGGGCACGGATGCAGCCGCATCAAGTTCACACTAAAAAATTCCTCAAAATGTTTTTACACTTATCAAACGCACAAAAAGGTTAAAAGATGTCTTTCCAAATGGATAATTGGAATTGTACATGCGGCTATGGCGACATCCCGTGCAGTGGCAATTAGTCACGCTTGCGGCTCATACACATTTATACAATAAAACCCTATAAGCTGTAATTTTTCTCGAAGAATCGATCGCGACTTGGCCAATCGTCGCGGGCCTAATGAGCCTGACCGCGAAACAGCTGCTCCCGGGCCTGCAATTATACCGTCGGCGTCGCGCTAAACGACGATTTCGAGCTATCGTGCATTATCTAGGTAGCTGCTTCCCTCGCAAGGTCAGCCGGCGGCCGGTCTTCTATAGCTCCTCGTAAAACCTGTCAGTGCTTGTGCGACGCGTCGACCGTTCGTACGCGTCCAGCTGGGGGAAAATGCGCGCTTATACCGGCTTCGCTGTTCGACGGATTTTTTGTTTTATGGCAATAATCGGCTTGATAAAATTGTCGACGGCCTGCGACCGGACGATCGTCGAGACCGAGACGGGTCGACTCGAGGGCTCGGCCCAGACCAGCATTTTGGGCGACGAGTTTTGCGCCTTCAAGGGGATACCTTACGCCGAGCCGCCGATCGATCAGCTCAGATTTAAGGTAGATAGCTCGATTTTTCTTTACTTGATCACTTCTTTCAATTATAAAAATTATGCATAATGTTAAAACAAAATTTTAAATGAGTTGTAATAGAAAAAAGCGACCATTCGTCTTGTGGACAATAATTGTACTGAATTATCAATGACATGCACATAAAACTTGCTCATATTGTTATTTTTAAAAACTGAAAACATTATAAATGAGCATACATGTCTTGAGATCGATAAGAAACCTATTTTCGTTTTTAAAAATTGAATTTAAACATTTACCTGGAAATTATTGAAATTTATTGCAGGTAATCGAATACTAGATGACTTATTTTACTGAATAGTGCAGTATTTTACCAGGGTCGATCAGGATAGAGTTTTATATCATTTCATAAAAAAAAAATTTCATAATTTATAAATGTTGCTATACAATAATTTCTAAAAATATAATGTTTAAAGAAGTATACAATTTTTCATTCAAATAAAAGTTCACTGTGGTTGGGCATTGGTAGATTCACCCTATACGATCGATCCAGTAACTTTTAATATTTATTATATTTTTTCATCCCTTCAGGATCCGTTGCCAGCCGAGCCGTGGCAGGGCGTGCGAAAGGCCACCAACTACAGCGAGGCTTGTCTGCAGTACAATTACCTGCTGAAACGCGTCGAGGGCAGCGAGGACTGCCTCTATCTCAACGTCTTCACCAAGATGGTAGGCAGCGGTAGCAATTCGACTCTGCGCCCCGTCATGCTCTGGATCCACGGGGGCGCCTTCGCCTTCGGCAGCGGCGACGACTCGTTCTACGGGCCGGACTACTTCATGCGCAAGGACGTCGTGCTGGTCACCTTCAACTACAGACTCGGAATTTTCGGCTTTCTCAATCTCGAGGACAAACTGGCCCCGGGCAATCAGGGCCTGAAGGACCAGGTGGCGGCTCTGAAGTGGGTGCACGACAATATAGAACACTTCGGGGGCGATCCCGATCGCGTGACGATCTTCGGCGAGAGCGCCGGCGCCGCCTCGGTTCATTACTTGACTTTGTCGCCCTTGGCAGAAGGTAGAGATCAACTGACATCAGCAAGTTGACAGAAATCGAGTCAATGCGTAATTTTTGTCGCGCGTGTCAGGTCTTTTCAGCAAGGCCATAATGCAGAGCGGCGTCGCTCTCAATCCCTGGGCTCTGACAGTGCCCATCTCCAGGCAGCTCGTCTTCAGGATGTGCGCCCGCTTGGGCAACGAGACCGAGGACTCCGAGGAGATCCTCGAGCTTCTCAGATCGACCGAGGCCAGCGAGCTGATGGACGCTCAGCGCGCGATTCTGACCAAGAGGGAGCGAATACAGACTCTGACGCCGTTCGGGCCCTCCGTCGACGACGAATCCGACGAGCCGTTCATGCCGATCGATCCCGTCGAGGCGTCCGCGAGGGGCATCCACTTGCCGATCATCATCGGCTACAACAGCCGCGAGGGCATCTACTACTTGGCAGGTATAAACACGAGGCGTTGCGCTTTCTCGCGGCTGAATTTCACTTTTCTCGATTAAATACTTTGAGCTGTACGTAGCCACAGCGTTGGGACGAAATTACAGACGGTTCAATCGGCACTTTCGGCAATTTTTGCATCCCTACGTGATCGAGCTCTGGCGGGACAAGTACAACGGGACCAGCGACAGCATCAAGCAGCTCTACTTCGGAAACAAGAGGATAACCAGGCGAAACAAGGGCAAAATAATCGATCTTCACGGGGACTTGTACTTCGTCGAGGGAATACACAGCGTCGTCAGGACTCAGGTGGAGAAGTCCAATTATTCGACCTACCTGTATCGCTACGGCTACGATCGCGGCTTTTCCGTTATGAAGACCTTGACGAGGACTCGTGAACTTGGTTCGTGTATAGATGCAAGAGTTGTTCGATGGATGTAAGGAAATTACGATTTTCAACGCAATTATCAGGTGCTGCCCACGCGGACGAGTTGACCAATCTGTTTCGAATGCGAGCAATGGAGAGGTTCAGAACGAAGCCACTTCTGGAGGGCTTTACCGATTACCGACTGATGGAGCAGATGATTGACATGTGGGTCAATTTTGCGACTACAGGGTACGTACTTACATACATATATGCTTGTTATACTTTGAATCGGTAAAACTTTCTTAGTATAAATTTTGCAACACAGACAGCCACCTACTATACATATTCAGTTTAATAATCAAAATATGACAAGTGTAATTTCTATGTTTATTAATTGAATTAGTTGAAATTTTCATGGAGTACTTTTTTTTCACAGATCGCCGACTGGAAATGAAACGGTGACGATCACGCCAGTTAGCTGGAAACCCGTCGACGACGCGAATAAGTTTGAATTTTTAAATCTCAATACGGAGGTAAAGATGGATACCGTGGACAATTACGAATTGCAAGCTATTGGCAATGATATCTAATTGATTTATAGCATTTGAATTAATGAAAATTTAAGTATAGACGATAATTTAAGAATTTAATTTTATATTTTTATTAAACGCAAAGATAATATTTTGTATTTAATTGAAAAATTGTCGAGTGTTTTAATTTTCAACTGACATAACACTTGCTTTCCTGCGTACATGACCACGTTCATTGAGTATAGTTTCATTCATAAAAGGCAAATTTACGCCTGGCATAATTTCTCGAAAACATTTATACGAGAGTTTCGGGGAAAAATCAACGGCACAGCGTCATAAATCCAAACTCACAGGGAGCATCATCGTGATCAAATGGAAGTAACGCAACAGCGCATAACAGTTTTATCAGTAACGTTATTGCGCGAACATCGCAGTTACTAGAAGAAAAAAAATACAAATGATCATTAAGCCAGTAAACCTCAGCACGCTGTGATTTCAGCGCTTTAGACGCTGCTGTGCATCACAATCGATTGTATTATATATTGACAGAGAAATGTTTCCATTCATAATTATATTATTGCAAGTCAAAATAATCTTATCGTGCGATGACATCGTCGAAACCAAGTTGGGAAAGATTCAGGGCTTCTCCGACACCGGATTGCTAGACACCGAGTGGTGTAGTTTTTTGGGTATACCCTTTGCCAAGCCGCCTCTGGGAGATTTGAGATTTCGGGTAAGTTTTTTGCAAAATTTAGTCTCGAGCTCGGCAGCAAATCATTCATCGGTTGCTTTGTACGTCCGCAGGATCCAGTTCCTGCCGAGCCATGGTCGGATGTCAGAAAGGCCACCAACTACAGCAACTTCTGCACTCAATACGACATACCGTACAAGCAACCCGGTGGCTCGGAGGACTGTCTCTATCTCAATATTTTTACGAAAAAAATCAAACCCGACCAGCCCAGGCCAGTGATGGTGTGGATTCACGGCGGGGCCTTCAATTTGGGCAGCGGCGACAACATGTTCTACGGGCCCGACTATTACATGCGCAAGGATATAGTTCTGGTTACGCTCAACTATAGACTCGGGATTTTCGGTATAACGAGTCTAAAAATAATAATTATGACGAAATCTCTCATTCTCGTATTGTGAACGGACGATAGGTTTCCTCAATCTCGAAGATAAATTGGCACCGGGCAATCAAGGTTTGAAAGATCAGGTAATGGCTCTGAAATGGGTACAAGACAACATCGCGAGCTTCGGTGGCGATCCCAACTCGGTGACGATTTTCGGCGAGAGCGCTGGCAGCGCGTCCGTCCATTACTTGACTCTTTCTCCGATGACCAAAGGTAGCGCTCGAATTATCGAAAAAAACTCCTCGGCAGGTTAATTAATTTACCCAAAAAAGGTCTGTTTCACAGGGCAATCATGCAGAGCGGCGTCGTTCTGAACCCGTGGGCTCGAGCGAGAATAAACAGCTGGGAAGTCGTTTACTACCTCTGCTCGTTGATGGGATTCGAGAGTAGGGATCACGCTGAAATTATGAATTTTCTGAGAGCCGCGGACAAATACAAGCTGATTGATATCATCAAGTCGCATTTGCATCCCACCGAGGTTTAAAACTCACCGATCAAATACTTTCTTACGAAATATAAATTTGTAATTTTTTTTATTATTAGGAAACGCTCAAAGGTATGATTGCTTTTGTACCGTCGGTAGATGACGAGGACGACAATCCCTTCATGCCAATAGATCCGGTCGTCGCGGCCCAAGATGGAATTCAAATGCCGGTTATAATAGGCCACAACGATAGGGAAGGAATTCTGTTCATTACTAGTAATGAAAACTGATTTAAAAAATTCGCTTGCTGTACTAGTTTAGAGTTTCTGATGTACATCTTGTTTTGCAGTTGCCGGAAAGGATTTCATCAAGCTTCACGAAGAGTTCGACCAGTTGGAAAATCCATACGTTGCCGATTTCTTGAGCAACGAATACGATATAGCGCACCGTGATCTCAAAAAGCTGTACAACATCTCCGACAATCAAGTCGAGAAGGGCGACAAGTCTTACAGGGAACCGCTGGTGGATTACCTCGGGGACGTTCAGTTCGTCGAGGGAGTTCATCGAGTGGTGAAGATTCAAGCGGAGAAATCGTCGCATCCGACTTACATGTATCGTTACGAATTCGATCAAGGTTTTTCGTTGATGAAAACTTTTGGGAAAGTAAAAATGAGAGGTAACGATGGGGGCAAACGGTGGCTAAGGGTGTTCTATGAAAATTGATCGTTGTATATCGATTGAAACGTTTTTATCAGGTGCTGCTCACGCCGATGATTTGATGGTCATGTGGCGATTTCACATATTGGAAAAATTTAAATTCAAGCCTATAGAAAAAGATTCCCTTTCGTTTAAAGTCATGGAGCACATAATCGCTATGTGGACAAATTTTGCGATTTACGGGTACGTGTGCAAATTCATTTAATTATAATCAGAAAAATTTCTGCAATATAATACGAATGTCATTGTAAACAGAACACCTACACCGAGCGTAACAGAAGAGACGCCCGTAGAATGGACTCCGATAACCGACGGTAACCAATTTGACATTTTATCCATAAATGCAACGCTGGAGAAGAGGTCAATCCCAAATATTGAACAATTCTTTAAAAACGCCAAAAATTGAATAAAAATTTAATGAGACATTTTCATACAAAAATTGTTTCCCTACTCCATCATAAATCCAATTGAAAATCGATAAAGGGTATACCGAAGTCTTTTTTTAACTTTACAAGCCTCATAAGTATCTTTATAACTCATTTTTACTTCCGTTTTTCCAAGAACTCGAGCAGGATGCATTACGAGCGCTTCTCGCATAAAAAAATGAAATGGCATACCGAGTAATCGTTCGTGAGTATTTCAAGTAAAAAACACTCGCGTAACTTGTCACGATAAAGTTTGCCATGAATAATCCGAGTTCAAGAGTCGCGTGTAAACGAAAATGGAAAAAATTCAAAATCTCACTAACTGCATTGTTTTGATTTTATTGGTGAAAATTTGCTTGATTCGAGGGTGCAACAAAACGATCGTTGATACGAAATCGGGGAAGATTCAAAGCTTCACTCGGACGGGCATCGAGGGCGATGAACTTTGGCCAGCAACTACAGCGACGTGTGCGCTCAGCTGGGTTTTGTGACGAAACGACACGAGGGCTCGGAGGACTTTTTGTACTTGAACGTTTACACGAAAAATTTTCAAGTCGAAAAATTGAAATCAGTCATGGTGGTGCGCTCTCGTACGGCAGCGGCGATGACCTGATCGATTCGCCCGATTACTTCATGCGCAAGGACACCGTGATCGCGACTTTGAACTACTCACTATCGATTTTCAGTCAGTTTTGCTTTTGAGTTTATTCGACTTTGTGCTTGGCGTTTCTCTTATTTTAATTTTCTTTCCAGGGGTTTCTGAATTCGAACAAAAGTAGCGCCGGGAAATTCAAGGGTTCAAAGACCAGGTGATGGCTCTGAAATGGGTACAAGATAATATTGAGAATTTCAGTAAATTCTGTAGTAAATTCATTCTATCAGTAAATATGCTAGCCCTATCTCCAATCACTAAAGGTAGCTGAATAATTTTTTAACGCTCAAGCATGATTTACCTGTTTCAACAAAATACAATTGATTCATCAATCGATTCACAGGCCTTTTTCAGAGAGCAAGAATGCAGAGCGGTGTTGTTTTCAAACCGTGGGCTCGAGAGAAGCCGGGCATTGTCAACCGTACCTATGACTTATGCTCGGCTTTAAGAATAGAAGATCGTAATCATACAACGATCGTCAATCGTGTTCGAAAAATCGATATGAATAATATAATAGAGGCTATTAGAGATAATTTATCGCCGAACGAGGTATAGAAATATTCACTCTCGCTGTGAAAAAACTACGCAAAAAATATTTTCAGGAAACGATAGCGGGTCGTTTTGGTTTTGGCCCATCAACCGATGACGAGTCAGTCATCTATCTATTTACTTTTTTTATGCACCAGCTTGTGTACGCTATCGCGATTGATACACGCTCATTTTCAAGACTCGAGATGACTGGCGAAAATCGTTACAAATCGGTTGTCAGAAATCGTTTTCTAATAATCTTTTGTTACTGCGTGCTCAGTCGTAGTTTAATCACTTCGCAGCGCACAATAATGCTCGACGCGCAGTTCTCGATAGCGCTGATTTTGTTTACACTTGTTCAGTGTAATTTAGCACTTTCTTGCAGCGAAAGGGCCGCGGAGACGAAGTATGGCAAGGTGCAGGGTACCACGGAAACGAGCGTCACGGGAGACGAGTACTGCGCTTTCAAAGGACTACCTTATGCCAAACCACCCATCGGAGATTTGAGATTCAAGGTACGTTGACTGATTATACCGAAGTGTCTGCGGTTTTTTGATCAAGCGTCAAAACTTAAAGGATCCGATACCGCCGGACCCTTGGGATGAAGTTAAAATCGTGCAGAGCTACGGTGACATGTGTCCCCAAGTGCTCCCATCGTTTCCCAAGCCTATGGGCAACGAGAATTGCCTCTACCTCAATGTGTTCACCAAGTCGCTCGATTCGAAAAATCCAGTTATGGTTTGGGTTCACGGTGGCGCTTTCAATTACGGCAGCGGCGATGACTTTTTGTACGGACCGGATTATTTCATGCGAAGGGATGCCGTATTGGTCACTATAAATTACAGATTAGGCATTTTAGGTAAAGTAGTTCGAAGAATTGCCGACATAACAATAATTTAATGTTGCAAGTACGATGAAAGTAATTTAACAATTGATATAGGTTTTTTAAATTTGGAGGATAAACTGGCCCCGGGCAATCAAGGCTTGAAGGATCAGGTGATGGCCTTGAAGTGGGTACGAGACAACATCGCGAGTTTCGGAGGCGATCCCGATCGAGTGACGATCTTCGGCGAGAGCGCCGGCGCCGCCTCGGTTCATTACTTGACTCTGTCTCCGATGACGAAGGGCCTGTTTCGCCAAGCCATAATTCAGAGCGGCACCGCCCTGAATCCGTGGACTCAAAAATCACCCAACCCCAGGGAATACGCCTCCAAGGTGTGCGCTCTGCTGGGCAAAAATGCCGAGAGCCCGGAGGAAATTTTGCAAGTTCTCGGGTCGGCGGATGCCATCGAACTGAGCTCTCTTCAGCACAAAGTATCTGAGAAAACGGTACTTTATTTATGATAAACGAGTATAACTTTAAAATTGTACAGACGAAGTATTTATTGAGAATTGATTTTTAAATTTAAGCAAATGAATAAAATCATACTTCCGTGGGTTCCATCGACTGACGACGAATCAAATGAGCCTTTCATGCCTATCGATGTTGAAATAGCTGCAAAAGAAGGAATACATGTCCCTTTGATCATCGGTTACAATAATCGCGAGGGTGTTATCACTTTGGTAAGTATAACATAATATGAAAAAACCATTTCAAATTAATTGATTTTTTTCTTTCTACTTTTAGATGCGTATTTCCGACAAGGATTTACCAATAATAGACGAAAACATAGAAAACTGCTTACACCCGTACACTATAAACCTGATGAACGAGATATATCACTTACCGATCAGTGAACTTCGACGCATGTACTTCAAGGACGACGAGCGAATCGACAAAGACACCAAAGACAAGCTAACCGACATGATGGGTGACTTGAGCTTCGTCGAGGGCACTCACAGGGTGGCCAGAATTCAACTACAAAAATCTAACACTCCGACGTACTTGTATCGTTACGAGTTCGACAAAAACTTCTCTATTTTAAAAAAAATAGCCAAGACTAAGATAAGCGGTATAATGAAAAAAAAAGTCGTAATCGCGCTGTGACTAAGATATATTTTTTTACTGCTACGTAATTGCAGGAGCTTCTCATGCCGACGATCTGAGCAGTTTGTTTCGTTACACCGGTTTGGAAAGATTATTCAAACTGAAGCCTTTGGAAAAGGGAACCGACGGTTACTCGCTCATGGAAAATATGGTCGATATGTGGGTCAATTTTGCAACTTACGGGTAGGTAGATTAATTATTAAAAATGGTAATAGTCAATTTTTAAATCGAACTGAAATTGTATGCAGAACGCCTACGCCAAATGATGCGGCCGTCGATTGGCCTCGACTGTCAAATAGCGAACAAATGGAGCTGATCGTGTTCAACTCCACCATCAGGGTGGATTCAACCCCCAACATAGAGCGACTGTTCAGAAGAAGCTCGTCGCGCAGAAGAAAACGACAGAGCGATGCCGCCAATGCTGTACAGTTTTCATCGCTTACACAATCACAATTAAGTAAGATTATTAATAAGATATACACGTGCATTTTTTTGCAGGACTCATCGGCAAAAAGTCAGGAAAAACCCGCCACGACCGAGCAAACGTACGTGATGAATTATCATTTCGTGTAATATTCCGGCGTTATTGTGGCAGATAAAATTGAATCGACGAGTGTAATGTTTATTCTCATTTTCTTATTGTAAAAAAACTAATTTTGAAAACTATGTATCGTGTGTAGCAATGACGCAGCATCTTTCAACGATTTCACGACTGTTTAAACATACTTTTTTCTCATAATACGTTGATGTTTGATAATAAGAATGTATAATTTCGATAATATAAGTAATAAATTTAAATTTCATACAACATTTACATTACTTTGTTATTTTTGATACCATGAGTAGAGTTAACTGAATATTTGCAATAGTCTAGACCTTATCTTTGTTGTTGCTAGTAAATTTTTCTTCGTATTTCAACGTAAAATTACCCACTCGACACAAATTTTCATTCTAAATAATAAAAGCCTTATAGAATTCATTTATAACATTGATAAATTTTAAATTATATTTAAAATTTAAAATTTTAAAAAACTCGAAGATAGCCAAGTTAAAGAAAAATTTTCCACCGACGGAGTGATGTCAGAGTTCTCGGCCCATATTACAAGGGTTCAATCGAACAGATCACAGAACTTTTTGCGCAACGATTTCATAACAAACAAATCCGTTCCGTGTACAGCAATAGACTTCTTCGGAAAAGCTGCTTTTGCGCGGCGCGTCTTTACATCACGAGCACGCGCGCCGTTTTTCGATATATAGACGCGCGAAATGCGGCAGAAGATAATGTGTGTGCGCGCGCGCGCGGGGGGCACGATGCAGTTGGCAATTTAGAAAAGAAAAAAACGAGGAAGCGCAAAGGAAACAGCCGCGCGACGCCAGATACTCGACTCCGAACTTTGTGCGCGCGTAAGCAGCACACCGTCGAGTCGTCGTCGTCGTTGTCGTGAGTACGCGTAATCGCCTATGAGTGCGCGTATACCGAGAAAATGCAGTTTTCATCGGGTGTGTTAATTTTGTCCGGTGCGTTGTTGATCAGCGATGGCGCAGGGCTGACCCGGGCCTGCGACACGACCATCGTCGATACGAGGTCGGGCAAGCTCGAGGGCTCGGCCCAGACCAGCATTTTGGGCGACGAGTTTTGTGCCTTCAAGGGGATACCTTACGCCAAGCCGCCCCTCGACGACTTGAGGTTCAGAGTGAGTCTACCGAATTTCTCACTTGGTACGTGTAATTTTACGTTGTTTTTTTTGTGCGAAGGATCCGTTGCCGCCGGACTCGTGGCAGGACGTGCGATCCGCGACGAAATTCGGCAACGAGTGCTGCCAGTTCAACTTCATATTCCATCGGGCCGAGGGCAACGAGGACTGCCTGTACCTGAACGTCTACACGAAAACGGCGAGCCCGGACATACCGAGGCCGGTGATGGTCTGGATCCACGGCGGTGCCTTCGAGTACGGCAGCGGAGACGACCTGTTCTACGGGCCGGACTACTTCATGCGCAAGAACATCGTGCTGGTCACTCTGAACTACAGACTGGGAGCTTTCGGCTTTCTCAATCTCGAGGATAAATTGGCTCCGGGCAATCAGGGCTTGAAGGACCAGGTGATGGCCCTCCAGTGGGTCAGGGACAACATAGTGAACTTTGGCGGGGATCCGAATCACGTGACGATCTTTGGCGAGAGCGCCGGCGCCGCCTCGGTTCATTACTTGACTTTGTCGCCGATGGCCAAAGGTAAACTATACAATGGCAACTCGTGGATCGAATTAAAAAAAGTAACCGTGTCCCCGACGCAGGTTTATTCACCAAGGCCATAATCCAGAGCGGGGTAGTGCTCAATCCCTGGGCTCGTGCTCTACCTCATCCGCGAGAAATAGTCTATCGATTCTGCTCGGTTCTGGGAAAGAACACGACCGATCACGAGGAAATTATGAGCCACTTGAGAACGACCGACAGTCACGAAATGATGAAACAACAGGATGCATTGTTGACCGAGAATGTGAGGCTCGACGCGCTGCTATTATTACATTATGTGAATTGACAAAATTATGCATCGATGCGTTTATTTTTATTTACACATGTTCAGGAAAAACTGAAGGCGTTTTTGACCTTCGGCCCGTCGGTCGATAACGAGTCGGACGAGCCGTTCATGCCCATCGATCCGTTGATAGCCGCCGAGGAGGGCATCCAATATCCATTAATAATTGGCAGCACCAGTCGAGAGGGCATTCTCATGCTCATACGTAATTATCCTATATTCTCGCGAGTGCAATAGATTTTTCTAGGGATTTTTCACGCTACCTAGCTCTGCTTTTCTTTCTCTTCTCTATGTTTAGGAACGGGAAAAGATTTCAAGAGATTCAACTCTAATTTCGAGCAGTGGGTGCATCCGTACACCATCGATTTATTCAAAAAAACGTACAATCTCACGGCCCAAGACGTCAAATTCAAGTACTACGGCAACGAGGAGATATCCGCCGACAACAGGGAAAAATTGATCGATCTCGTCGGCGACATTTACTTCATGGAAGGTATACACCGAGTCGTCAAGACGCAGGTTCAAAAGTCCGTCCTGCCGACCTACCTCTACAAGTTTTCCTACGACAAAGGCTTTTCTCCCATTAAAAAGTTGACCAGGACGCACATGAGCGGTAAGCAAAGATAAAGATAAATAAATTAATTATTTTTAAAACGAATCTACCAAGTTTTCGCTTGCTCACAGGTGCCTCGCACGGCGACGAGTTGCCGGAACTGTTTCGCATGCGTCTGACGGAACTGATCGGCATAAAGCCTCTGCAGAACGGCACCGAGGCCTACAGAGTGATGCTCGAAATGATCGAGATGTGGACGAACTTTGCCATCTCCGGGTAAGCTCGCAACAACGCGCATATGAAATTACGCTATATAGACGATCGTAAAAAAAAAAAATAAAAACAAAATAATGAATTCTCAGAATGCCCACGCCGACTGTGACCGATTACACTCCCGTTTACTGGCATCCAGTCACCGACGCCGACAATCTGCATTACTTGAACATCGACACGGAGCTGAGCATCGAGACGACGCCGAGTATGGAATTACAGTACTTGGCGCTGAAGAACGCCGAGACCAATCTCAATCTGTCGAGCGTACTGAATCCGATATACGGCGTTAATTTTTAAGATTACGCCTGCGCTTTATTATGTAAATACACGCTCTCGTTTCTTATAAGCTTTATCTTTCAAACTTCTCTGTTGTTTGTACTTTACGAAAAAAGGAAAAAAGAAAATCAAATTAAACGAATTTCATATCGAACTGGACAAAAGAAAAGAACGATAAAAGGTCGATTTAATTGTTTTTTTTTTTTTAATGCTTCAAACATCATATGAATCGATTGCATAATTTAACAATCGTTCAAATTTTCGATCGTGATCTTTGGTGACAAAAAATATTTTCATACATTCGTATTTAAAAATAGATATGTATCTTAATTAAGATAGACGTAAGGTCATGCTATCACATTTAAGTTTTAAAAAAACTTTTAAAAATGAGCTGGCATAAAATTATACAAACAAAGTTTCAAAACTCGATTATCGTTCCGGACAGTTTCGAAAGACGCGAAAGTATGTTTGTTTATAACTATGAATAAGCTTAAATATTTTTAAAAATCGCTTCTCACAAAGATACATTTAAATTAAAATGTATAAGAGTAATAAAAATTGGTAGTAACATTACAACAAAGCGGACAATTTAACAAAAAAACTTTTTAAAAAATCTCATCGCGACGCTACGCGACAAAACCATTTGTCTGTCGGACCGCTACTGCGGCACGAGGCGACGCGTCGACCAAGGGTGTCTTCACGATTTTGACCCGTCGTCCTCCACCCTCGGCCTCGACGTCCTCCTCCAACGACCACTCGATGCCGAAGTAGGTGCGAAAGTAGGCGGCCAGGGACTCGTGCACCGGGGCGGAGAAGTTGGGCGCCGCCTCGAGGAACTTGGCGTTCTCGTGGAGCTCGTCGCCGTGGGCCAAAAAGTACTTGAGCACCTCCTGGCGCAGCTGCGTACAGTCGAACTCGTCGCAGAGTAGCAGCAGCTCGCCCACCTGGTCGTCGTTCATCGAGGCGACGATCCTGGCCACGCACAGATCGACGAGGTCGCGCACCTGAAACCGACAGGCCAGCCTGAGCATGTCCAGCGGATAGGGGCCGAGACGCTCGAGCTTGCTCGTGTAGCAGTAGCGCAGAAATTCCCGGATCACTTGGGCGCTCGGCTCGGCCATCCTCATCTCGGACTCGGGCTTGCCCGTGACGATGGACCGCAGCAGCGGAAAGTGGCTCTCGAAGTAGGGACTGACCAGGGCCAGCTGCGACAGATTCACCGGGAAGACCTTGCCGTCTTCGGCCACGATGCGAAAGTCGCTGAACTTGCGGCTCACGAGGTCCTTGAAGTTCTTGCGGTTGCGCAGGCCCCTGTAGACGACCTCGGTCATGTGCTCGGCGTGCACGTCGATCCTCAGCTTGTCGTCCTTGAGAAATCCGTTGGTCTGCAGCAGGTAGCTCGTCTTGATGAAGGACTTGACTCGCATCTCGGCGTCGCTGCGATCGTCCGGTCGCCGATCGAACAGGTGCTCCCACTGGACTCGCTCGCCCGACTCCTCGTCGACGATGCTCACGAGGGCGCACACGGCCTTGTCGAGGGGCCTCACGTACTCGGGAGTGGCGCCGCAGCGCAGATAGACCCCGAGGAAGCCCTGGTGGGCCTCGTCCCAGCCGCTAAGCCAGACGCGCATCCTCCACACGAGGCCCATGTGCTCGAAGGGTCGGGCTTCCAAATAAACTCCCACGGGGCAGTTGCGCAATCGCTCCTTGAACTCGTCGATTTGGAACTGGTGAATGATCGGCGGCAGCTTCACGTCCTCTTGCTCTAATACTGGATACATTTTTCTTTTGTTATAACTATTACACACTCACACACTGCACATGCACACTAAAAACAGATTTCTTTAACAATATAAATAAAAACAGACTCGCGCGGACTGACGTCTGTAATGAAGCTTTGCCGCGTGCAACGAAAACAAAGAAAGGGCCGCGCTCGGCTTGCACTTGTCGTCACGCGTCAAATCGTGTCGGCGCGGCATATAGGTACGAGTTATAATCGGCGATGTTGCGGCGGCGGTGGTAGCCGCGTGTTTTTGTTTTGGCTATTTAGCAGCCGCGCGCGGGCCGCCGATAAACACTGCCGCGACGCCATCTCTCGGATTAAAATAACACCTGCGTAGTGTAGCAGCTCGCATACATTCGAATGCGCTAACTGCACGATATAGAGGCGATCATTGCCTTCAAGAATAAATCTCACTTAGTTTCAACGTCTCTACATGCGAGACATCGTGAAATTACGAACAATGCGTCGCTGACAACAAGAACATGGCTCTGAACGATATCGAATATCGCTCGTCTATATTTACGATTAATCTTGTAAACGGTGGCGAATTATACACCTTGACATGGCGCGGGGTGGCAGTGAATAGGTGAGGCGAATTTTGGAATCAATTTTAAAATTGTTTTCATCATTTATCATATATTGTACAAGGATCTATTGTCTCGATATTGAAAGAGTTTTTTTTTTAAATATATTTTATTTTAAAAAGTCGAAAACATTCCTCGATAAAATCGTCGCAAAGTTAGCATTTTAAATTGGTTTAAATTTAAAAGGGGAATGTATAAACAGATAAATCGGTACCTTAAATGTAAACAATATAATTACAAACAATTTTAAAATCGTCCCCCGGATCATGCTTACAGTAAAAACAAATTAGTTTGAATGTTGTCGTTCCTAATTAAACAAGCTATTATACCAAAATATATATTTTGCTCATTCGATTTCTTAAATAGAAAAATCCACCGTTTAATTTTGTCACCAAAATGGATAAAATTGAGAAAAAAGTCGAGGAAATTGTCTCTCAAAAGAAGTCAAGTGAGCCCGACATTGTTTTTTCAAAGGGCAAACAACATATTTGTGATATTTGTCAGGAGGCATTTACACTAGAATCAAGTATGATAACACATCGAGAAACCATTCACAATAATCAGAAAAATTATAAATGTGACAAGTGTGAACAGAATTTCGAGTTCCGAAGTCATTTGAGTAGACACCAAATATCAGAACACAAAAGTCGCAAAGATTTTCCATGCGACCAATGCGGAAAGATATTTGTGAAAAAATCGAGTTTGCTTACACACCAAAAATTGGTACACAAAAATAGCAAAGATTTTACATGCAACAAGTGCGAGAGGAAATTTGAAAATAAATTAACTTTACTTAAGCACAAAAAAATATTCCATGAAGTTTTCAAAGATTACTTATGCGAAAAGTGCGCCAACAGATTTAGAAATAAAAAGAGTTTGCTCTTGCACATAAAAATAGTTCATAGCAGTTGCAAAGATTTGGCATGCGACAAGTTCGAGGAAAAATTTGGATTCAAATCGACTTTACTCAGACACCAAAAGACAGTTAACAAGGGTCGGAAAAATTTCGCATGTAATAAGTGTGAAAAAGTGTACACACAAAAATTTAATTTAATCTACCACCAAAAAATAGTACACGAAGGTCGTAAGGATTACCCATGCGACAATTGCGAGAAGAAGTTTGGAATAAAATCGCATTTGCTCTTACACCAAAAAATAGTTCACGAAAGTCGCAAAGATTACCCATGCGACAAGTGCGAGAAAAAATTTGGAACTAAGCGAGATTTGTTGAGACACCAAAAGATAATCCACGAGGGCCGCAAAGATTACGCATGTGACAAATGCGAAAAGAAATTTGGGCATCAAGGCAATTTTATCAAACACCAAAGAACAGTACATGAAGGTCGCAAAGATTATGCATGCGACAAGTGCGATAAGGTATTTGGACAAAAATCGTCTATGTTCGTTCACCAAATGACAGTACACGAAGGTCGCAAAGATTTCGCATGTAATAAATGCGAGAAGAAATTTGGGCTCTTAAGCATTTTAACAAAACATCAAAAGACAGTCCACGAAGGACGTAAAGATTACGCATGCGACAAGTGCGAGAAAAGATTTGCAAGTAAATCAGATTTGATCAAGCACCAAAGGGCAGTACATGAAGGTCGTAAAGATTACGAATGCGACAAGTGTAAAAAGAAATTTGGGCACAAATCGAATCTTGTCGTTCACCAAAGGATGGTACACGAAGGTCGCAGAGATTACGGATGCGACGGTTGCGAAAAGAAGTTTGGAACCAAATTGCATTTGCTCGATCATCAAAGAAC
The DNA here is from genome assembly GCA_902732785.1 of Trichogramma evanescens. Lineage (NCBI taxonomy): Eukaryota > Metazoa > Arthropoda > Insecta > Hymenoptera > Trichogrammatidae > Trichogramma > Trichogramma evanescens. The sequence goes on along the minus strand of CACVKI010138507.1, from coordinate 9,553 downwards.
AATCCACGAAAGTGGAACAAATTTTGCGTGTGACAAATGTGAAAAAAAATTTGGACGTAAATTAAATTCAATTTGCTCGCACACTTCAAGACAGTACACACAGACCTCAACGATTACTCATGCGACGAGAGTGAGAGAAAATTTGGAAGTAAATCAGATCTTTTGAAGCCCCAAATGACAGTTCACGAAGATCATTAAGATTTTTTGTACCTTCATCGACTTTGAGTTGACACCGAAAAGGAATCTATAAATTTCACAAAACTACGTATCGAACAATTTTTAAAGTTTATTAAGCTTACATACGTGATAAATTCTTTCTTTTCTCACAATAAATACGGTTCTCACAGATAAATCGGTAGCTTAAATGTAAACAATATAATTATAAAGTCGTCCCATTGATCGAGCTTATAGTAAAAATAAATTAGTTTCAAAGCTGTGTTTCTTAATGAATAACACCACAAGATAAATTTTACTCGTTCAATTCAGGCACGAAAATGGGTATGAGTGAGAAGAAATCCGAGGAAGTAGCCTCAAGTGAACACAACGTTATTGTTTTAGACGACACACAACATATTTATGATATTGGTAAGGAGGCATTTACACAAGAATCGAGTATTTTAACACACCGAGACACGACTCATAATGATAAAAAAAATTACGCATGCAACAAATGTGAGAAGACATTTGAGTTTCGAAGTCATTTGAGTAGACACCAAATATCAGAACATAAAGGGCGCAACGATTTTCCATGTGACGAGTGCGAAAAGAAATTTGCGAAAAAATCTAGTTTGCTTACGCATCAAAAATTAGTACACAAAGATCGTGAAGATTACTCATGCAACAAGTGCGAGAGGAAATTTGAAAATAAATTAACTTTACACAAGCACAACAAAATATTTCACGAAGTTTTCAAGGATTACTTATGTGAAAGGTGTGCGAAGAGATTTGGAAATAAACGAAGTTTAATTTTTCACTTGAAGACAATCCATGAAGGTCGTAGAGATTTCACACGCGACAAGTGCGAGAAGAAATTGGAAGAAACATCGAAATTGATTAGACACCAAACGACAGTACACGAAGATCGGGAAGAACTTAAAATATTCAAAGATTACGCATGCAACAATTGCGAGAAAAAATTTGGATTTAAATGTCATTTGCTCGTTCACCAAAAGACAGTACATGAAGGTGGGAAAGATTTTGCTTGCGACAAATGCGAAAAAAAATTTGGACAAAAATCGAAATTGATTAGACACCAAAAGACGGTCCACGAGGGTTCCAAGGAATACGCGTGCGACGGGTGCGAGAAGAAATTTGGAAGAAAGTCTGATTTGATCAGACATCAAAACACAGTACATAATGGTCACAAAAACTTTGCTTGCGACATATGCGAGAAGAAATTTAGTCATAAACAGCATTTACTCGGTCATCAAAAGACAGTACACGAATGTCGGAAAGATTTCGCGTGCGACAGGTGCGAGAAGAAATTTGGAATAAATTCGAATTTGATCAGACATCAAAAGATAGTTCATAATGGTCACAAAGACTTTTCTTGTGACATATGCGAGAAAAAATTTGGAAAAAAGTCGGATTTGATCAGACACCAAAATACAGTACATGATGGTCGCAAAGACTTTGCTTGCGAAAAGTGCGACCAGACATATGGATGTAAATCGACTTTGGTTTTACATCAAAAAACAGTACACGATCTTCGCAAAGATTACGCTTGTAACAATTGCAAAAGGAAATTCGGACATAAAAGTCATTTGCTTTTACACCAAAAGACAGTACACGAAAATCGCAAAGATTACGCATGTGACAAGTGCGACCAGGCATTTGGACGTGGATATAATTTGCTTTCGCATCAAAAAACAGCCCATAAGGTTTTCAGCAATTTAACAAACATCAAAAGACTGTCCATGAAGGTCGCAGAGAATACGGATGCGACAGTTGTGAAAAGAAATTTGGACAAAAATCAGATTTGATTAAGAACCAAAATTCAGTACACGAAGGTCGCAAAGATTACCTATGCGACAAATGCGAAAAAAATTTGGACGTAAATTCAATTTGCTCGCACACTTTAAGACCGTACACAAAGACTTCAAAGATTACTCATGCGACGAGAGTGAGAGGAAATTTGGAAGTAAATCAGATCTTTTGAAGCACCAAAAGACAGTTCACGAAGATCATTAAGATTTTGTGTACCTTCATCGAATTTGAGTTGACTTTGAGTTGACACCGAAAAGGAATCTATAAATTTCACAAAACTACCTATCCGACACTTTTTAAAGTTTATCAACCTTACATATATGTGATAAATACTTTATTTTCTCACAATGAAAATTATGCGCGATTGCACCAAATTTTAAATCAGTTGATAATCCAGTCTTTTTGAATACTTTGTAGCTTTTACGAATTTGTCGATCTCATTGTGGTCATGTGCTTGGAATAGTTTCTTAAAAAATAGCACATATCTCATCAGTGAACCAATGAAAAGCATTGATTTTTTTCTTGACAATTGTAAATGTACATAGAATCTTATGTAGATGTTCAAGTACAAGCTTTTCTAAAATTTAAATAAAAATTGTGCCAATATAATTATGATCTGCTTAAATCTTGTGATATCCACCATCATTAGATCTTTATTCATTATCTTAGTTAGTGCTTTATTTTTTAACTAGAAAGACTACTAATTAATACTCTCGGCGCATTTTTTCGGCTCGTGCAATGATCAGCCGAGAATATTTTCACGTCTTATTTAGAGCAGCGAAAGGGTCAAACTTTTAGTTGGCTACTGTATTTTTGATAAACTTCGCGTAATGATATATAAGCCTGAATTAATCTAACATGACACTAATGAAAGATTTTGATGTATTCCCCGATGAATCGATTATTTTGGTAAAAGAGACGTGGTCGGTAATAGCAATAATTTTTTATTTAAAAAACCAACGTGGAAACCACTTAATTATTTAACTTAAACCTATAAGCGTTTCTACATATTCTTTAAAATTAATAAAAATCTCCTAATTGATGTAGTATTTTGAGAAATCTTATTTTAAGTATGCTTCAATTTTAATTTTTCAAGTTTTCAAAAATCAACTGCCTTAACTGAGCGGGTGGTACTTTTTCTAATCCACCACTGTTGGTAAAATTTCTTGACGACTTTTTCATACTATCTTTTTTTACTCGCTATTAATCACTCGAGTGCAATCGTGATTTCGTGTACTCTTTGAAATTTCAATGATCAGCCTTCATTTGACAGATTTTGCCGCTGGTGAAAAGAACGAGCGACAGGTAAGTACCCGCATATATAGCTGCGCTCGACGCTGTTTATCGATTTCAAGTTCGCGTCCAACAAAAATCCACGATACGAGCGTGTAGTTTTAAAATCAACAGAAGAGTTGGATTTTATCAAAGCCCGAAATATGTATACAGACCGAAGCTGCTCAGCGACGCTGTTGACACGCGTATTGTCAACGCACGTAGCCCACGGGATCGGCAATCGCATAATGCGCTCGTATATGGCGTGCGAAAATGATCCGCGCGCGAATGAAAAATGACGAGTGGCAAAAGTGTGCCAGGCACAGCTCGCGAGTGGAAAAATTCGCAAAGGTCGCATTATTCGACGGCCGCAATGGGTCGAACTTGAACTCGTCGCCTACAGCACTGCACGCATCATGGGAGCTGCTGCATCGCCGCGACTTTTTTCAACGATCCTTGCTCAATTGGCCGCGCTCGCGCGCGTGACGAGATACACACACACACACACACGATCTCCAGTAATACAAGTACTCGAAGATCGAGCCTGTGCATTACAATGCGCCTCGCCTGCCGAAGGTTGAGCGCTTTTTTAAGAGGCTGCATTACACACGCGTATACGCTATTAAAATCGCATAGGTACAATGAGACATAATTATGACGATCGTCTATATACACACATACGCACGTGCTCCGTTTGTCATGCGTTTAAAAGGCGCACGAGAGAATGGAGATAAAAAAAGGTATTTGTCATCGGCAACGATTTAACGCGGCTATTCACTCGCAATTGTAGGCGACTACAATGCCACTATATGTACGCGATGACTAAATACGCGCGCAGTGTCACTTATGCAATTGAGCTTCGGCGGGCTTACGCACTCGCGCGCAGCAGCAGCAGCAGTAAGTAGGCTCGTACTAATTCGCACGCGCGTATTGCAGATGCTCGCGATGCAGCTCCCGGGCAGCAGCGGGTGACGAAACGATCGTACCTCGCGACAATCGATTCTTACGATAAAGTATTTTCAGTTGCCTTTTCCTCCCGTTTTTTTTTTTTTTTTTTCATTCGTTTCGTTGGTCTTTTTCAGTATGATACAAGTTTATCGTACGATTCGACACAGCTGAGAGCTGCTCTCGGGGGACCTTGAATATCATAATTCAGCCATGTGCAGGTTGCGTTAAGATTAGCGCTCGCAAAATTACATTGCAGTATGATTAAGTATATACACGACGACACACGAGCGTAGCGCCGCGTCATCGTTGACGTGTATCATAGTAGTTCGTCACAATTCGTCATCGCGCGGCTTCTTTTTTAGTAGTACACGAGCCAGAGGCAGGCGGCCGCGTGTATGCTTACGATACTTAGATATATCGTTCGACGATCGCTCATCATTTTACGGCAAATTTTTCCGCCGCACTATACGTCGATCGAAAATGCGCAACCTTTTCTCTTCGAACTACTATCATATCTCGTCGCTTTATATATATATTGATTTTGTTTCGTCACTCGCGCATTTGTCGCTCACTCGCAATAACATATACAGCCGCGCCCCTTTCACAACGCGCGCACATCGTTCACACATCTGTACACAATTGCCGCTGATGCCGTATTTAACAGACTTCGTTCGAGCGATGGTGTTGCGACGCGACAATAATTGCATTGATTACTCTTTTTTCTCTCAAGTTAACTCGACCGACTTTCAGCCTCGCGGTTGGCGTAATTTTTATATAATTCTTTGTTTTTTGCCGCACGATTTAATTTTTTGGAATCTGGATCCAACGCGTTGTCGGAGATTTTTCCACTCGAGAACGAGAAAATAAACCTGTTTTCGCGTGACGAACGACTTTGACTTCGATGTTTGTGGTAATTGCTGGAATTAGCAGTATACAAGCATTAATGCACGAAAATCCATCGCATTTTGATATGTGTAATGCGATCGATATGAGATTTTCGAAAAAGACAACATTTTGCACGCTCGACGGGTATAATCCTTTTATGACTACTCACTTTTTTGTTTCGTATCTTGTCTTGTCGCGGCGCTGAAAGAGGAAGGTGTTTTACGCAACCGGTCGTTTTTCATAATCGCGAGGCTTGTAAACCTATACTCAAATTCGGCCTTGACTTTGACTCATTTTTTTTTAGCCATATCTTCGACGTTGCCTCCTATAAATACATGAGATTTCGAGGGCATTTCCAGTTGATTTCTAGATCGATTAAATCGACGCATCTTTCTCAATGGGTTGAATGCGATGGAACAGACTACCGGTGTCGAGTTTTTGGCGAAGCTCACAACACCAACAAACACATTTCGCCAACTCGCTCGACGTTTTCCGGTGCCCTACCTCCGTTTGATCGAGTCTTTTCGATAAAATTGAAGCGAATCTTTGGAACAAAGACTCGGAATCGCTCGCTACTCGGCGAGCTATGTGTGTGCTTCATTGTATAAAAAAAACGTCGACGTGATGAAATCTCACAGGGGAAAAATGCGTATTCGAGCGGGCGCTTAGTACGATCGAATTTCCAGAAATCATAGGATTTTGCAGCTGCTTATGTTAATCGATCGCGATGTTCGGATATTTTGATTCTTTTTTTTCCTTCTTCTTCTTCTTATTCTTTTTTAAATACATGCATATGATGTAAAAATTGACGCAGTTCCATATAGCAGTGGCAACGGCCGTTCGCATAAATATTGCGTAAGCCGAGTCGAAGCACTCCAAGGTTTGCTCCAAAATCCGTGAGATATATTCTCATTTATCAAATTGCCGAGAGTCTTAAAAGAGAAGCGCGCCAATGAAAAAAAAAAAGAAGAGAATAATCGATCTCGAGTATTTATTTATTTATTTTTATTTTATTTTACGTTTTTTTGTTTCTTAATTTTTATTTATATACGAATATAATGTATCAGATTACTGCGGCGTTTACCCAACGCGTGGAAAAACACACATATCGAGTGCGTGCGCGCGTCGGTAGATTTCAGGTAAATTATACATTATATATCGTTCAATTGATGATAATAGTCGATAAATAAAGTGCGAGATCGTTATCCATCGTTGTTGTGTTTTTTTTTTGTCGCGTTATCGATGGTGCGCTTGCAAAATATTTGAATTGCAAGTGTGCGATTATTCTATACATTGGGTACGAAATATCAGATGAAAAATTGACCAATACCAGGCTCGTGACTGCTATTATGGATTTCCGCGCGATCACATCGCGCAAACGAAGAAAGAAGAATTATGTGCATTCGCTCATATAAATCGAAGTAGAGCGCGTGGTTTTACACTTTTGTAATGAAGTTGTTGCTTTTTCCCCCCCTCGATTCGATGTGGCTTCGCTCGTGATCGATAAGTTCGGTGTATCGAAGACTCGCGTGCGTTTATCGCGCCGCGATTTCATTACATTGTGCTTCACTCCCCCTCGCGCGAGCAGTTTGTAATTTAGTTCACTTTCATTAAGTATGGCACATTATCATCTCCGCGAGAGCACATGATGTATTTTAAAGCGGAAGCATCTATAAGACTTCGTTTATCGGTAAGATTGATGAAACTCCGAAGCCGTGGATAGCGAATTGTTTTTAACATGGGCCAATAGCGTAATTCAAATAGCACCAAAAGTCACCAATAACAATATCACGATGACTCTCTATGCATGAGTCGTTTCAATGCTCACTTTCGTATCCCATAATGCACGATGATGCATCATCGCGCGTGGAGACGAGGGGTAAAGCTCGATAATGTAATGCAATATTTGCAATACGTATATTCACGCAACGAGAAGCTGAAAAATTGGTGGTAACTTCGAACAAGGGATGTGGCGTTTCTTTTTTCACAATGTGTCATTTATATATTTATCGATCTTCAAAGCACGAGGCTTTTACGTTGTTTCGAGTTGGTTTTGATGGGTTTCGAAAATGTGCCATTATATGCCGTTTACATAAGCAGGCCTTTGTGGGTCTTTATAATGACATCTGTCGAGAGACATATAGTACATAGCCGCGAGCTACCTGTGTTGGAGCGCTCTTTAAATCCCGCAAATGACTTACTTTTCTTTCTATACATTAGCCGTAATCAAGCAAAAAAATCGCCCACCTACTTTTTTCTTTATGACTAATCGAAATCTTAGAAAAGCATCCCCTTAGTAAATACAACAAAAAAAGCCTCGATGTGCATATACGCAGTCGACAGCAGGAGGGTGAAAGCCGAGTACGGCGCGTACATTATACCGTCGTAACAGTACAACAGCATTTGTCGAGTCCTCGCAGTGTACACGAGGACATTGTTATATGAGGTTGTATACAATAGATCGACGCCCTTTACGAAAAGTAGGAAGATTCAAATGTCTTACGAAAGGCAGGAAGATTTTGATTTTTGACGAAAAGTAGGAAGTTTTGATATTTTTTGTCGAAATCAGGACGTTTCAATTTTTTGACGAAAAGTAGGAAGTTTCAGATTTCCGAACGAAAGTTAGGAAGTTTCAAATGTCTTGACGAAAACTAGGATGTTTCAAGGTTTTAAAAAATATGCCAGAAGTTTTATAATAAAAAAATTTCGGATTCGGATTTCTGAGGGTCGAAAACATAAAGTGAGCTGGGTTTCATCTTGTTTGCAACCCATGTAGGTTCCATCATAGTTTTTACTGGACTATAAAATTGTTGTATGGAGTTGGCTCCATTTAACAACTATTGATCCCTTCCCTCTCCCCCCCCCCCTTCCTTGTAAGAAAATTTACTATATCAAAATTTTTCTGAAAATTTAGTTTTTTGTGAGCTGCGGCCGCTTCGCCAACGAGACAGGTGCTTTGAGTCCGAATCTGGCTTTGTGTTGTTTTATTATACCTTCAGGGGTATTTAAATTATCAATTGAGCGCCCAGCTTGAGCGAACAGTCAACAGGTGACGATTTTATCGCCGGCGTGAATACGCGTGAACACGCGTATATAAGTTGCGTTCTCTTCAGTGCTCATATGACTTTCGTAGAGAGTAAGTTGCGAGTTGATACCATAGTGAAATAACAAAATGGCAGAATTGTTAAATCTGTTGAGAGATGAAAATTATGTTGGTATGGAACAGTTATTAGAAAACTGCAGTGATCCAATGGCACCCAGTCCACCTTGGCCAAATCCGCTGTTTTATGCAGTGATCCACGTCGTGCCTAGAGCTGTGCAGATAATTTTGAAGAAAATTAATAAAACTAAATTGAAACAATTCGAATTCCCTAACATAAACCATTTTCAAGCGGCGATTCTCTTGGAAGAGCATAGTGTCTGGGCAGACGACCGCATGTTAATCACGCTGGCTGGAGCGTTAGTCATATTTGGAGAATTGAAGTTAAGAGGATATTCATTCAAGCAAGAAATTATAGAAACAACATTACTATTCTTTCAACAATTAGGAGCGATCAGTCTTGAACCGCAAAATAATGAGTGGTGGCAGAGTGAACAATTTGAAAGAGAAGCCTCGGAGATAATGATTTCAAGCCAATTGTGTCTTAAGGATTATATTATACCCGAACCAGGTGAAACACCAAGTATGTCCTACATGGAATTTCTAGAATTTGCAAGATCAGAAAAACTGGCGCAAGTTACCGAAAGCAGAGAAATGTGTCGTCGTGAACTTGCCTCCCGAATGTTATACAAATTTTATGACGGCGGTGCGTTCGGGGGTTATACGCCCGAGGGATGGGTGCTACGCGACGACTCTAACGACTAGTTCTTGTTTTCAAATTATAGTAATTATTAACTTTTTATAAAGTCATTTTTCTATTACTTTATTTTTTCCGTGTTAACTCCGAATTAGTGTGGGTGCCACGGCACACCCCTGGCACCCGTACTGGCCACGCCAATGCTCACGAGGCTTCCAAAATTACAAGCTTTCTTAGTTCTATTTCATTCACATACTTAGTAAATTCATCCGCGTGAATTACATTTTCGCTCTGTGCCACCTAGCGGCGACACGTCTACTACTTCACGTGCATCAATATATGGGCTATTCCACAACAGGTGTTGCAGGCTAAAAAATGAAGTTGAAACTAACCATGTACTCTTCAAGAACACAATGAAAAATGAAAATCCTGAACATCTCAGCCCTTTAGGTCCAACCCTATTGAATTTTCAGGGCCTCAAAGTTGGATTTTCATGTTATGAGGATATTCTGTTTGTTACTCTGCTTTTCTGGGGTGCATATGAAAAAATTGCTGAACCATGTTTTTTCTTGTAAAATTTGATGTAGAATTCAAATCCGTACTCAAAAATGACATTCATAACCTCAAAACCCCTTAAAATAGAGACAACAGTGTAAAATACCATG